>NJDD01004941.1:35201-55781 GCA_002245505.1 Calephelis nemesis | reverse complement strand
GGCGCTAGGACGCACCCTTGTTTCACCCCACAGGTAACGGGGAAGAATTCTGACTGCTCGCCGTCTACGGAGACGCAGCACTGCATGTCGTCATGCAGGAGTCGCAGAGGTCTCACAAACTTTTCCGTGCATCCAAGTTTCCCTAGCACCATCCATAGGGCTTCTCGAGGCACACTGTCGAATGCTTTCTCCAAGTCAACGAAACAGAGATACAAATTGCGACTTTGTTCTCTACTTTTTTCCTGCAGTTGACGCACTGAGAAAATAGCCTCACACGTGCCTCGGTCAGGTCGGAAGCCAAACTGAGTTTCAGGCAGTACCTTACAGATCTTACAGATCTTTTAGGCGGTTCAATAGAACTCTGGCAAAAGCCTTTCCAGGAGCCGACAATAGTGAAATACCGCGATAAGAGTTGCAATCGGATCGGTCACCCCTGTTCTTATAGAGAGCACTTATGCGAGACACTTTAAAATCACCTGGGACTCGCTCCTCCTCCCACATACGAACAAACAGTTTCCACACGGACGTGTACAACTCCTCACCACCATATTTCAACAGCTCACCAGGTATAAGATCAATGCCAACCGCCCGTTTATTTTGCTGCTGTCTGATGGCAGTGATAACTTCGCCACACGACAGAGGCCTATCCAGCTCACTACATAAGGGAGGCTGTGGCATCATGCTGATATTGTGCAGATCTGTTGATCGATCTACGTTAAGCAGAGTGACGAAATGCTCCGCCCAGCGTTTTAGTACATCCTCCTTGCTGGTCAAAAGGTGCATACCGTCTAGCGTACGCAAAGGCACTTTTGCTCGGTATGATGTACCAATCAGCCTACGTACCACCGTAAATCTCCCCAAGCTGTCTCGTGTCAGCAAGCCACTGCATTTGACAAGCTTTATCCCGCCACCACTTGTCTTTTATCTGACGAGACAGCCTACGCAATTCTTGGTCACTCGTCCTGACCACCGCGACACCTCCGTCTTTTCTACTGTGTCGTCGCAAGAGCTCTCGATGTTTGTCGAAAGCTGCCTGAAGAGCATCGCTGTTGTCATCAAACCAGTCTCCTTTGCGTTGGATTGTTGTACCCAACGTAGCTGATGCGGCTTTCATGAGATGACAAGACAAAACTCTCAATGCAGCATCGACATCATCTGTCTCATCTAATGGCGACAACTTTCCAGATACAGCTTGAACGTATCTCTTCTCAACCTCGCGATCTTTTAGCCTTTCCACGTTTAAACACGCAGGCTTTTTCGATATAGATCTACGTGGTCGGCGGAGATGGAGTCTTAACTTAGTGACAATAAGTCGGTGGTCAGTCCAACAATGGGCACCACGCATGACGCGGGTGACTAGGACTTGACCAATGTCTCTTTGCCTAACGATAGCATAGTCTATCAAATGCCAGTGTTTGGACCGCGGGTGCATCCTCGTTGTCTTGTGCTTTGCGGCTAATCGAAACATAGTGTTCGATATCGCAAGGTTGTGTTGAGCACAAAAACTGAGTAGCAGCTGCCCATTATTGTTCATGCTGCCAACTCCGTGTCTTCCCAGAACTCCAGGCCAAGCCTCATAGTCCCGACCAACTCTGGCATTGAAATCACCTAGCAACAAGATCTGTTCATTTGCGTGTATGCTATCCAAACATCGAGATAATTCCTCATAGAATTTATCTTTAATGTCATCAGACTTGTCTAGCGTTGGAGCATAGACACTGATGACATTAAGGTAGTTATCTCTATCCAGGTGGAGGCGCAATGTGGTAACGCGGTCCGAGATGTGAACAGGACATTCCTCAAGACGCTTTACTAAACGATTTTTGATGGCAAATCCCACCCCTGAACGACGAGCCTCGGATGCAGGAGTACCCTTCCAAAAGAAAGTGTAACCACCTCCACCTTCCACCAGCTCTCCTTCATCGGCAAGATGTGTTTCGCTGAGTGCAGCCACATCCACATTATAGCGATGAAGTTCACGAGCTACTATGGCGGTTTTATTTTCAGGACAGGCGTTGCCATCCCGATCAAGTAGCGTTCTCACGTTCCACGCGCCAAATGCCATGATAAATGGAGTCTTGCTTTCCCTTATATCCTTCCTTTCGTTACGCTCCCTTCAATCTCCACTTCCACTTTCCATGGTCAAAATAGTGGCTCCCTCCTGCTTAATACACTCAGTCTGTTTTGGCGGGGACGGCAACTCAATGCAGATATGCGAAAGAGTTTGGCGGACTCAGCGATTCAGCAAGGCAAGGTGGATGGCCTAGGGCGACGGTAGAGGGCGTATAGTTACCGTCGGCCAGACACATCATCTGACTCCTCCTTCAGTCGTAGCGGTTCACCGTTCCACTGAATTGGGGAGGAGAAGGACGAGTGCGTGCGCCTGCGTTTGCGCGAACGTTTGCGCACCTTAATATATCCTGAGCATTTGACCGCTTCCGATTAGTGGACTTCGGCTACGCAAAGTCCTATGGCGATGGGTTGAGGTAGAGAGGTCTAGCGTGATGCAGGCTAGGCTTTGTCCGATTCCTACACATAGGCGGTCCCAGGGGTGTGAGTACACGTCGTGGTCGCTTTTGCATTGCAAATTCAGGACGACAATGCGAATTTGGCAGCACCTGGGGTGACAGAGCAGCCCTATTTAGGGAGGCACTGCTCTCCTTGCTCAGTCAAGGAGGGGGCTAGAAAAGGTGCCCTAAAAATTGCTCGTCCTGTCCTGGTAGGTGGTAGTAACCGCAGCTGCCACCGCATCATTTCAACTCGTGGTCGACGTTTCAGGGAAAATAATTTAACTATAATAGCATAATAAAACGTGATTTATCGGACTTACGCATAAATATAAACATAATTTGTTACATTGCGGTTTTTATTAATTATAGTGATTTTTTATTTTTATCACCTTTGTTTTTTTTGTTGATTGTACATTATACCGGTTAATAACATGCTTAGAGGCAAACCTGCTAATGTCCTTTCCCTTACATGCAGATTCACCACTGTCCTATATAAGTTTGATGCAGATTCACCACTGTCCGTTGTGAGATGCAAAGCCACCACTATCATATTGGTTTATGGAGTTTTTTATCGAATTTATATTAGTTGAGCATAGAATACTTATTGATTTTAGTTTAAGATACCCTCCTTAATATTAAAAACAAACATTTTAATACATAACCCAATACAATGTTGCCCAGCCAAAATTTCTTTGAATGACCTAGATACAATGACTGGACAATGGCGTGTTTGCTTTTATACCCCTCATATTATATCATATATATATATCATATCATATCATATATATATCATATATATATCACATTAAATTTTAATTTTGATATATAACACACTAACTTATTTCCAGTGAGGCAACAATGTTAAGAAAACGCTTGACCGCGTGCCAAGAAGAGTTAGAAGAGCTCCGAGAGCAGTACAGAGAACTGGATGAAGAGTGCGAAACTTGTGCACAGTATTTGCGCGAGCGAGACGAACAGTGTGCCAAATTGAGAAAAGAAAAAATAGTTCTACAGGTATAAGGGTGTATTTGACACAGTAACGAAAACGTCTGTGGTAGTTTAGATACATATCAGACTTCAAAGTTCCGTTAACAGTTTTTATCAGAAACAAGTGGTTAAATAAATAATAAAATAAATAAATAAATATCCCTGGTCAAATTACACAAATTGAATCTAACTCCAAAGTAAGCAAATTATATGCTAGTGTTATGGGTGTTAGTCAACGATACTACAGTAAACCTCCGGTAATCCGACAAACGTTTTGCAGGGCGATGTCGGATTATCGAATTTGTCGGATTATAGAGTACTGCCTAAGATTTGTGGATTTTTATGACGACCTGTCGATCTGACAAATAATAAATACATTTACTTAAACTAAGAATCACACTACACAATAATGTATGTAGATACAATGTTATTACATTATATGTGAAAATTAGTAAATTAAACACCCTAAAGGAATGGCTGCATGTGAGTTACAACTTCATGTTTAATCATGCGTTAGTAAAGATTTACCGAAATATTTAGGTATAATGAACAATGTTAGGAGTGTCGGATTACAAGGGGCGCCGGATTAGACAGGCTTCGAATTAACGGGGGTCCACTGTATTACATATAAATACTTAAATAGATACCAGAATAAATTTAATAAACACCCAGACCCAGAAATGCAGACATCTAAATGTTCATCACACAAATGCCTGCCCCCGTCGAGAATCGAACCCGAGCCTCGCGATTGGTCGATGTAGTTAGGCGAGTACGCTAGCCAGTCGACCAACGAGGCGGTAAATATTTAGCAGTTTTTCAGCCCTCATTGTATAGCGAACAAAGTATATTAGGTATGTGTTTAGCCGCGCGTTGCGAGCTGTAAGTGCCGACTACATAAGCATGTCTATCATGTACAGAATCCATGGTTTCATTTTTGATACGCTGTCATTTATACGGTGTATACATCAAAGTACGGACCCGCATGCGGGGAAGCCCGCACAGGTTTCATCACACACACTAAGGCCTTCGCTAAGACCGAGAATAACAGTGCCAGCTTCCATTCAAGCGTTTATTAGTATTAAATATTTCCCGCAAGTCCATTTTAAAGTTAGGTATTACAATAATTCCTATGATGATCGGGATACATGTGACAGCAATAAATGTCGTTTTTTTACCAATAAAATAATGATGGTTTGTAAAAAATCATTGGATCTACGTAAAAATCTACTAGATTTCATTTTGTTTTGTTACACAGTTTCTGATATTTCTTGCTAGCACGAATATCAAAAGAAGCTCCAAAAAATCTTATTTTAAAAAGGTTGCTTCTCGTTACTTTGGCACTAGTTCCCGTCAATTTTTGGTTCAATGGACGCTGTATAAATTTGATAAATTTCTTTGTCTCCGAAACAGTTGTGTTTGGATCAAAAAAAGTAAGTAATGAATGTTGAGGGCAAGGATCGGTTCACTTAGCACTCGATGTCACCATCTCACCGGGGACCTGATTTGAATATTGTATTCCGACGCTACCTACGTAAGTCATGCGACTTGTTATTTTCTGATACTTCTCGCGTTTCATTGTTTACCAATTTCATGTCGAGAATTGAAACACAAGACAAGCAAATTCAAATGTTTTACCTCATTCTTTGCTTTTTAAAATCACAATGTTAGAAATTAGAAATAATCGCAAAAATATGCATTTCGTGCTTTTAGAACTATTGTATTTAACGTATGTTACAACTTTTACAGCAAGCAGTAGAAGAATTGCAGGCAAAATTGAAGGACTCTAATGCTGCCACCTTGAAGAATAACTTAACTGATGCCTGCATTAATACTGATGAGGGTAAATAAGTTTATTTTCTTTCTTTTGCAAAACAGAAACATATATTTATTTCCCAAATATTCACATACAAATAATAATAAGTCAATGTGAAATCAGTTCAAATACACAGCAAAATGGAAAAATCTTCCAGTCTTTATAAATCGATGTCAGTAAAAATCTTATAAATTCTATTGACTTCCAATAAGTGCAACATGTGTTTTAAATATATAAAAATAATTCAGATAAGTTATATAAAAAAAAATATCTTTTCGCCCATATCCCCGGAGAGGTAGGCAAAGGCACAACCAGGGCACCCACGACTAGCCGAAGACACTAAGTCCCACAATGTGATAGGTGGCAACCCTATCGCCAATCGGGCACATAATACCCAATCCCGAACAACATTTTTCTAATAGAAAATTGGAAATATCATATTTAATAAGTTATATACATCAGTTATGTATGTAATTTATTTTAAACTTAAATCGTCGCGTATTATTAACATTTTTAATTATTTATACGGGATACCCTGGGTGAGTATCCCGTATAAATAATTAAAAATGTTTTGTATTTTATATGTATTATTGTTGACTTCCAAGCAAATGACAAGTGAATTCATTTTATGGAATGGTAGACAATACTAATATCCAACCAGCCAATTTTGGCAGGTCATTATTTTTACAAGGTAATAATGGATATGTTCCAGATTGGATCTACCAACACTCTGTGGTTGTGGATCGCATGTCTTACGACGCGGAAGTCGAGAAGAACAAGAAGTTGATGAAGTCCATCGAGGAACTGCGATTCAAGAAGCAAGATCTAAAACTGACTTTGACCAAAATGCAAAAAGCATTAGAAAGAAATAATCACAGGTTTGTTATTTACCTATATATACCTAAAAGATAAGTGTTTCAGTTTTTATACTTTTTTCAAATTACTTTTATAGTGTCAAAAATAGTGATTTGTCGCTTAAGACGTTTCATAGTGATCATGGAACGGGGGAGCGCGGTGATTGGCTCTTCTGGCTGACTGAGTATGGGGCCTTAAGTTTCATTATCCAGTCTGTTTATGTCCTCACCCACAAGTGACTTCAACACGCTGACTAGACATTTTGAAAAAAGAGGATCATCTACATTCTTATTGTTTTTAGTAATTTAAAACATTTGAAAATAGTAATTATTTTTATGGTCAATGTAATAGCGCGTAATATTCTAACGTTCAAGTTGGAATTTTATGCAAAATCAGCATTGTTTTAAAATAATCTGAAAGGCTAATTCAAAATATGAAAATTTTGTAGTCACCCCTTTTTCCAGTACCATTTTCTACATCGACGTATACTTGAAAATGTAAGTTAGCAAACAGGTCATGATCAAGCAGCCCCTTCATTTAGAGAACTGCCGTGTAGGATCTCATGATGATGATGATGATGATGAATGTGACATGAAATATGCTTTATATATTTTATGATATAGAGAATATTTTGTGTCACATTCATCATGACATGAAATTGTATATTTATTAGAATGGCGTTATTTGTTTTTATATCAATTTAATTTTCTTACTTAAGTTTTACCCTCTTGAATTAGGTCTGGCCTATAGTGTATTGTTATAAAATAAACTTATAAATAAAAATTAATTCCCGTTATTCTTAATCATCCCAAAACGCGCGAACCGAAGATGATTCTTTTTACATTGTGTTATTGTCAGGAGAAGGTTCAAAAAAAAATTTTTCATAATTAGGACAAGACAACGTCTGTCGGGTCAGCTTGTTTATAAAAAATATCCAAATTATGTTATAGCAAAGAATTAGAAGCTGCCAAAGAACAATTGCAAATGTACAAGGACGAGTTGGAAAAGTTAAGAGCGAAGTATAAACAATTGGACGAAGAGTGCGAGACATGTGCCGAGTACTTACGGGAGAGAGATGAACAATGTCGCAAGCTCAAGGAGGCTAAACTCGAGTTAGAGGTGAGGGACCAACCGTTCCTTATGCACACGCACGCACGTACATACACACGCACGCACTCATGATCAAGCGCACGCACTCACGTTGTTACAAGTATTAACTTTCATGTTTTATACCTCACATTGTGAAACTGTGTTGTACTTTTGGCTTGTTGTAGGTGCGCTGAAGTATACTGTGTCTGTAAGATTTGTGATTATTTTGCTATCCTATTGTCATATTCTGTCACATTGTGTGTATCCTTGAGCATTTACGTCAGTATAACAATAATATGGGAGCGGTTAGACGACACTGCTACATCAAAAATATATGAAATGGTAATCGTATAACTTTAACGGATGGACCAATTTTGATATCTCTTTTTATTTTGGTAGTAGTTTATGGAAAAAAATCCATGCTCAGGATAGGACAGCAGCTGGCAGCTCATCTAACACATATGTATGCCGGGACATATAATATGTTCGTGCGTTTTGCGATCTTTTCAACCAACGACCCAGTGGAGTAGTCTTATTTTTATTTTTAGGTGAAACTGAAAGGATACATCAGTGGGAACGTGACGCAGTCTCTCCGGAAGAGGAGACAAACACTACACGATCAAAATAGAGACTCTTCCTCCCAGCTCACAGATGCTTCCACTGACACCAATGAAGGTAAGAGTTTTCGCTTCCTACAAATACAAAAATTATATAAAATAGCAACACACACTTTATATACATCACAAATACACAGTACAATTTCACCACGTGTAACAAATTTCACCGTGAAGTACAGACTGTTTATTTTTTGCTATTAAATTTAATGCTAGACAACTACGTCCTGTACACTGCAAAAATGTTTACCTTTTTTTTTATCTAAGGGCAACTTGCATTTCTGGGTTTAATTTAGTAATGAGTTAAATTGTCAAATATATAGTGATTTAACCTTAAAAGCTAACTCCAGAGTTTTATACTTAACCCAGGAACCTGCAAGTGACCCTTAGTCGTTTATTTGTAACTTTACGCGTGTCCTTTATTGCCTGTAGGTGACGCGTATTTCTTACTCTCGAAAAATTAGTTTGTTTGTTTCCATTAAAAAAACTTGACCCTTCAAATCTTATAATATATTTAAGACGGCAAATGAAGAAACATTATCTGATGGTAAGAAATTCACGTTGTCTATTGATATGCTGATGTTGATATATTACGGTTGCTACCATTTAGTCTGAAGGCACTGAATGTAACAATCTTTATCAGAACGTTGTCTTATTGTCTGGTGATGTGATCATCACATCCCTGCGAAAAGAACTAAACACGAAGGTTTCCTTGAACAATGTAATGACGGCGGATATAAGTAACAATTTAGATACCCGTTTAGCGATAGATTTGCTACATATCACATTGTGGAACTATGTATGTTCGGCTAATCGTGGGTGTCTTGGTAGTACATCAGCCTACCACTTTAGGGATACGGTTGTGGAGATAATTATTTTAGATATTGTGTACAATATTCGTTCTAGGAGCATATTGGAACTTTAATTGTAATACATTCCCCTTTATTCTAATTTTATTGAAGTGAAAACTTCTTTACCGGCGTTGCGCACTTTTTTTGGAATGGGTAAAAACTTCTAAACTCGCGTCAGGACACGTGACTTGATTCGAAAGACAGAAATTCGTAAGACGGTGCAGCAAATTTTCGTGTTATCATGTTTGTGTAAAATATCGTAAATGCACAACGTTAATATTCAAGTTTTCACTTCTGCCGGCACTATCGTAGTGCAACCCGTTTCTTTTTACAATGCCAATTTATAACATTACATTTTAAAAGTGACACAGTGTGTATTATGATCATTTGAATTGTTAATCTTAACTATATTTTTGATTTTTAGATTTCACTTATCAAGCAGAAAAAGACGCAACTCCAAAGACATTAGATCAAACTCATACCAAAGATATACAACGCATGAAAATGGTAAAATATTTTTTCGATTATTTTACAAAATGTATAAAAATGTGTGTAATTTTTTATGGTATAGGATTGGGAAAAAGGCGAAACATCTACTCCACAAATCTTTCATCATATCTCGTAATAACATGCGAGCTTGGCCAAGTAGTGTTCCACTGTCTTACCTTCACCCTAACAACCTGGCCAAAGACCAGCGACGGTTTTATAACATCTAGGGTCTATATGCCGCGGTATTTCTCTTAATACTAGGAGAGCCGTTTGCGTGTTCACTATTTTATTACATAGAAAAGCGGAAGTATTTTCTGATTGTAAGAAATACACACAGTCTATAGACATCTAAGATGATAAAGGTGTGTTGCCAACCTGAATCTGGGATGATAAGCCGCCTAAACTACATAGATCAGAGCCTTAATTCTCTAGTTTTATTTTGAATGTCAAAAGATAGCTTACATGCACAGGACTCTACTTTTAATTTAATAACAATTTCTTTCAGTTTTGACGCCGTCGTGAATGAAGGTGGTCGTAGTTTTTTCATTATTACAGAATTTCGTATTTTTATTGACTGAAATTGGTTAATTTAGGTAGGAATTAGATAATTTTTGTTCAGTGAAAGTGCACAAATAAAATAATCACGAAGAATTTAGTGTATCGTCTATTTCCTCGCTGCCCTCAAATCTCACTAGATGAGCTTGAGTAACGGAGCCACCGTTTTACTCAAGACATGACTTTATACATAGTGACTAATGACTGTATAAGAGTTAACTAACACATTGGCAAAGTAGTCGTGAAAAACGATCGAAAGCCATATTTATAAAAGAAGAAGACCAATTTCTATCTGATTTTGTGATCGTAAATATTGTTTTTTTTTTAAAAATCGTTTGATTATTTATTTCCAGATAATTGAGAACTTGTCTCAACAGAAAATGGCTCTGGAGCATCAGTTACGCGTCGTGGCGCCACCGTTGTATGTTGCCACCGGCAGCGCTATAGTCCAGGTACTGATCAAATATAGTACGCGGCTTCATTGAAGAACATATAATTACCACTTCTATATATTTAATATTCAAAAAACGAGTCGTTTTCCTTACGACCTGTAGTTTTTTTTGTAAGAATAGTAAAAAAATAACTTTGGTCGCTCATTGTCAATTAATAATAATAATAAATATCCCTGGACAATTCCCACAAATTGAATCTAACAACAAAGTAAGCAAATTATATGCTTGTTTTATGGGTGTCAGTTAACGATTCAAATACGTAGAAATACTTAAATAGATACCAGAATAAATTTAATAAACACCCAGACCCGGAAATGCAGACATCTAAATGTTCATCACACAAACGTCTGCCCCCGTCGGGAATCGAACCCGAGCCTCGCGGTTGGTCGGTGTAGTTAGGCGTGTACGCTAGCCACTCGACCAACGAGGCGGTCAAATTGTTAACATCAAATACTTTACCTCTTATTATTAAAACCTAAGCGCCCTTTGATCTAATGTGTAACTTCATTTTTTGTTAGCAAAAGTGAAGTTACACACCAGATCAACGGGCGTGAAGTTTTATCACTAAGAGGGTTGGTGTAATTTAATTATGAGCAACGTTTTGTTTACTTTTCTACCAAGTGAAGTACCAATGTTTATACTAACGGATTACGGGTCGTTGATTATGGGCAATATTAATAACCTATCTAAGTTAAGAGATATTGTTTTTTTAGATCAGTTTCCAGGTTACCGCTGCTATTTTTTAGTAATCAAAATTATCTTAGGAACATAACTCGGCTTATCTCTATCTATTGGTAGGTCATTAATGTTGACCGTATAGGAACAAGGCGTTATTCGAGTGTCGGATTGGGTCACTAACATCATAATTTTGAATTTAGAGTATCTGCCTAAATCGCCCGTTTTGCGACGTACTTCGTCTATGTAATTATTAAGAAATATTTTCTATTAAGAAATCTGTAGTTCATTGCTATAAAAAAAGTTATTTTATTCGAACCACAAAATTTGTTGCCACCGACGCTTTAAGATGCAATTATTTTATTTACAGAATCAACAAATTACGGACGTACTCAAGGAGAATCAGAAATTAAAGAAAATAAACGCAAGATTAGCTGAACTGTGCAAGAAACGAGGTAAGTCGGGCGTCGGGGCGAACAGGGAGAACGAGGACCCCTCAGTCAATCAATAAACATACAAACTGACGTGAATGATAGGGAATACGGAGACTTTTATATCGCCCTAACCTGATATAAGAGAGTGCTAATTAACATTGTATTATAATTGCAATGGTATTGTGAATTTTGAAACATTTTATCTGATTACTGTCATTGATCAGCAGCTAAATGATATTCTAATTAATATAAAGATTATAAATTTTATAAATAATAATTATACAATTATTGATTATATAATCATTTAGCTACTAATCGATTCAATTATTGTAATAATTTCAATAAATTAGCGAAGGAGGCTGATATTGTATGACGTGGTGCAATGAGACCATGAAGTCTTTTTAGCAAATAACAATGTTTTAAATATAAACAATCGACGTAGATAAGGACTTTTTGCGTCTATAAAGTAGCTTATTACATTGGTGTGAGAATTCTATGCCCATCCTGCAACAGAGAGAAATTGATAACTTTCTGGGGCTGCGATAACAAAGTTACCAGTTTTTAAAATTGTACCCACAGTATATAATCAAGTACAAATCAAAGGCATGGCAAACAACATAATTATATATCAAAAACACCATAAGAAGCTGGACTTTTTGTTTTCTTTTCTAAATTGAGAATATTTTTTGTGTCAATCAATTTGACAAATATTATTTTATTAATAAAGACTGAAGTGGTTTGACATTCCAAAAGCATTTTGAGATTTTTATTTAATTGTGCATTGCATTCAAACTATAATTTGGAGTTTTTTTTTAAGTTGTCGTCTCATCTTTTTCTAATTGAACAAAGGTAATTCCAAATTAAAAAAAATAGATATATACAGCAGAAAATTTACTGTTATTAAATATTATTACACCAATTTAAATCATATCGTACACGTACGTACGTGAACTGGATGTATGACCTCTTGTCTTGTTCTTAACAATGTAAATGCAGGCCATACGATCGCGAAGGTCATACTCGCCGTCATGTTGAAATTTTGTAGAAGTTTCATTTGATTAAAAAAAACTTGACTTGAGTTTTTAATTTTAAATTGTTTTTAATAACTATTCAAATTTATCTCTCATAACGTCAACTTAAATAACACTAACTTACTAACTAATAAAAATATTTTGTTATTTTACACACTATGGAAGTATTTGAACAAGATTTTAATTTTTTCTAAACTTTTTCTTATATTTTCTTTATTGTCTCTAAATTTAAAACTTGTGAGTGTCATTTCAAATTACTTGTGTGCTCGAACTTTTGTACTACCCCCATTGTTTTAGAAAAAGTTTATTTTGAAGTCACAAAGAATTTAAATACATGTTGATTGTGATACAAATTATAGTCAAGATTTTATACCCATTATACAATTAGTAGCGAGGAATTATGATGTGTTTGTATAGTTTTATGTGACGTAAACGTTATACAAGTGGACTCAATACTTCACGACACATTATTTTTCTTTCTTTAGAGTACTTATTATTTGACTACTAATAGATAATATTATAACGACCTTTACTACAAATTAATATTCTAATTGCAATATAATAATACAATTATGACGGTATATTAAAAGCAACGAAGTCTATAAAAAGTTTTTAAAAGCCATAAGTTGTGACAATGGTGCCATTTCATACATTATTTTTTTCACAGCTGGCTGTGGTAAAGCATGTGGAAGTACTTTAAGCCGCTTAGCGAAGTATTGTATTTGTATAGTATTAAACAAAGTATTAGAAATATTTTACGTATATCTGTTCTTCTTGTCGCTTTATCACAAATAATTTTTGAACGCCTGTTTAGTTAAACACTGATTAAATTTGACATCCAACCATTAATAATAATAATACAATTTTAGACACTGTTTAGTAAAACAAGTGTTCAACGAGTTTTTAATTTTTTGTAGTAAGGCAGTTGTTTCCTTTATTAAAAATGTTTGTTCCAATGTCATACCAAAATCATTATGATACCTACTTATATGATTATGAAAAAGTTTTATCTTATTTCGCTCGCGCTAAGAAATGACGTCATCATTCTATAAATCATAATTAATGCCTCTGAACAAATCGCAAAATATCTCAAAATATAACTGGTCAAGAGCATTGCTACATTCTTGACGTCATTTTGTAAACGCAAATAAACTATCATGTGAATAATCACTAATTAATAAATAATCTAATTGTTTAATGCTATTGCGGATTTATATGTAAAGAGTTATTAAAATTTTAAAAAATAAGGGGATTCATATGCGCACAAAAATATGTTAATGCATTTCCTATTAATGTTAAATGGTGCCTATTAATAATAATTATAATACCTTAATAAAAATTTGTGATTTTACGAGATGTATTTTATTATATCATATCCCGTTATTTTTACATTATTCTGTGTTGTATGGAAGCGAGAGTAGAGTATGTCTGAAAAAATCATATAATTAGGTATAAATGCGGTCGGAATGAGAGCGGTACGTAAAATCTTTGGCTCAAGGCTCATTGAACGCATGAATGTGGATGGATATAAGTACCCGGGGAGACCTGTAATGTCAACATGAAATCGCTAGGATTTTAATCCCAGGGCGTTTTTGTATGAGGTTAAGACAGACGTGTAAATCTTCATACAAAAACACGCCGGTGTAATTTGTAATTCTTCGTGAGCTACAAAAGTGGAAAAAGCTTGGCAGGTATGCAAGGGTCGTGTCATTTGGCACTCTATACTCGACTTACCTTGTTAGGGACTTGGTGTAAAAATCTACGTGAACCTATGTAATAATTTCATAGGAAAAGCCGAATCCTATGAAAGTTATGAACATAGACTTAATAAAATACATTACAAACTTTTTATTAACATGCAGTCTAATTTGATTCTTTTTTATAGTATTTGATAGCGACTAAACACATAGTTCCTTATGGTAAGAGAAAACCGTGGTTATAGGTTCGCCACTGTCCTGTAGGCTGTAGCCTGGATGTTAAGCCTAATATGCAAGTCTACCGGCTGCTCTACCTTCCATATAGGAACATGTCATAATGAAATGAGCGGTAGTACCTACTACCGCTGCTAGTAGTAAAACAACTACCTAGTTGTTGTTGTAACATATGCTGGCTTCTTACGAGCTGCCCGAAAGGGAGGCAGGTGGTTTATTCTACACAGAGGACCCGGACCATAGCTATATTATTATACTCTTTGACCAGGAGGCTGAGTATGTATCTCGGTGGCCAACTCAAAATGGAAAAGTGTACATCAAATAACTCAAAATATGACGTCACTTATGTTTGCTATCTCTATTGTATTTCTGTTGGTCACAGGAGATAGCAAGTATAAAACACGTCATTTGACAGCTGTTTGATGTATCACTTGAGTTGGCCACCGAGACACATAATCAGCCCCCAGGAGCAACAAGGGGAAAATTAGATAGGAGACATTTTATACATTTTCCAATACTTTTTTCTGTCATAAGACTCGCCACATTCATTTGGAATAATCTTCGAAGTCAACAAATGGATCTACCACATATAAACAGTTATGTTCCGTGCGGAATTAGTGTGGATTTTTGTACTTTCGAAATTTTATTTTGATATTTCTAAACTGAATTGTATAACATAATTCCAATTACTATATTCTAAAAACTAGCTGCGCCCCGCGGTTTCACCCGCGTAAGACCCAATCCCGCGGGAACACCGGGATAAAAAGTAGCCTATATGTTATTCTGGGTCTTCAGCTACCTACATACCAAATTTTATCGTAATCGACTTTGTAGTTTTTGCGTGAAAGAGTAACAAACATCCATACATACAAACTTTCGCATTTATAATATTAATAGGATATGGTCAAACCACCAATCATGTTTGGCACTTCTACATAGAGTGTGTGGGAATTTATTTTTTGCTAAACGAGAACGCACGATCCGCGCAAGTGGGTGAATGCATGAAGCGCATGTTTTGAAGATGGAGGTAGAGTTTCACAACGTCCGACCGGATTAGTACCACCGCGCCCGCCTTACATATTCCTGCCGCCATAACGTCCATGCTTGCGGTTGACGTGTTCCGGTTCTGAGGATGAGGTAGCCAGTAAACTTACTTTTGCTCGAGGCCTAACAAGCCGGCCTCGGTTTGGCAACGTACTATTACCACTTTTAGTCTCTGCTTCCGTCTACTTGTTTGCCTTTCAATATTATAAAAAAAAGTTTGTACGTTTTTTATGTGAGCTCAAAAACAAGCATATGGCTCTGCTGATGGTAAGAGAACTGTGTCTTATAAACAGCATAATTATTGTCATAGTTACGCTACCGTGGTGTTAAAACCTAATGTGCAAGTCTATTCTACCTTATCTTCGCTCTGGACCGAAAGTCGAAATATAACCGAGTAATTAACGCGACAGGAATAAGTCAGGCAGTGTATACTGCCTAAACATCTTAGGGAGGACACCCCCTACACCCACCCCCAAGATCTTATGCTGATTAATCTCAAAAGCATTATACAATTCTTAGACTGTAAGCCTTGCGTTGCCTAGTAGTAGCTTCTAGTAAACCAAGCTTGACGCAAGAGTTGTGATCACAAAATCTAGTTAAGTTGCAGTGGTCATGGGCGTAACTTTAACCGAGCTCTTAAACGATCAAGAATAAGGCGGTGTGTTTGTACCTCGAAATTTCCTGCAGTCTACTGATCTGTGCTCGCCTTTTAGAGCTGCCTGTTACAGAGCCGAGAATAGTCTAATTTGCTTACCAGACGTTATATTAATTAGTTACTTTTTCACGTGGTGAACCTTTACACTTCTTGTTTAGTACACGCTCGATCACCCAAGCGAGGCCGGTTCGGGTCGCTATTATGATAAGCTTATGAGTGCGAAAGTTTGTATATCGACTAAAGATATAAAGATTACACGAAATTAGGCTAGAATATAAAATATAAGTCCCGAGATCAAACATATATTTTAAAAAGTTAATAGAGGAGTTGGGGCGGGAATATGTATAGGAAATTAAACTCATTTCAGATTAAGACAAACTTGGTATAACAACAGTTTGAGGTCCTATCTCGTCTAGAAACTTCTGAAGCGGAGATAAATCCCACGATTTATAAGTGCATCCAGTTTTATAGATTGTACGTCCACTCGCCTAGGGCTGGCCCGTAACTTTTGATGCAGCAAAGACCCTAGTATCTTAACATGCGCGATATTCTGTCTTGCACGCGTTAACACACAAGGCAGGAAACACGCCGCAGCATCTGGACTGGTTTTACGTAGAGCTTAAGTAATAACTCCAAAATGCAAATGCCTACGCGGGAGTGGGTTACGTGTACAAACTCACAATAACTCACCTGGACCTGGACTCTCTCTTACTCTCTCACCAATATGACAGTCAGCGTTCATTCAATCTTCTACTATACTTTTAAGTAT
The DNA here is from genome assembly GCA_002245505.1 of Calephelis nemesis. NCBI lineage: Eukaryota > Metazoa > Arthropoda > Insecta > Lepidoptera > Riodinidae > Calephelis > Calephelis nemesis. The sequence continues at coordinate 39,027 of NJDD01004941.1, read as the reverse complement.
GTTCGTAGGTTTTGCTTTTCATTATAGAATTAATAAAAAAAAGACTTATAAAAAGTAATTTATTAAACGAACAACGTACATAGTAATGTGAAAACAAGTATTTTAACAAGATTTTTAGATTACATGAAAGAATGTTATACCAATGAGTAACAAACTATGAAAACATTTAGAGAGATGGTAAAATACTTATAAGCGATTAAGGTACAAAATAAAAAATAGTTACAATTTTGAAAATACTTCAGTTTTTTTTGTGATGTCATGTAAACATCATTATGTGACGACCTCATTCTATAATAGATATTTGCGACGAACATTTTGAGTAACGTAACCCTTTTAACATCACAAGTCCCTACAATAAAGAATGTTTTTTACTACTTATTATATAATTTTAGAGAAAAAAAACAGTTTTTTATTACTGTAGCGAGAGTTCTTTTAGTGGTTTTAAAACGTGGCTCCTTATTGCAACATATTACAAAAACTACTAAACCAACCTCTCTAGACACCTTTAGGAACTACTATCACAAAATTTATAAATCACAATCGCTCAACATATCCTGTACTTTTAACATTGTAAAAGAAAAATTTAAAACTTTCTATTAAACCTTTGACACCAAACTATCGAAAGGTTATTTTATTCATTAACTATTAATCTAACGCCGAATCGTTAAACTTATAACTAATTTTAAAAAAATCGGAAAGGAAATAATAGAAAAACAGTTTTATGAAGCACAGCTTGCAAGTTTTCTCCCAGACAGATAAACTAAATATAAATAACAGTGTAAAAGACGATACATACGATAACGGAGTACAAAAATAGAATACTTTTTGCTGACAAAAAAATAATATATTACAAAGTAGTACTCGCTAACAACTAATAGTTATTGTTCAAAGAAAAGATTTTAGACACTGTTAGACAAAATTATTGACAATGGATTATTACAATGATTCAAAAATAATCAGAAACGAAAATTTGTAACCGGACTACGTATATTATAAATATATAAATTTATAATGTACTATTTCTTAAAAAATATTATCGATGTATATTTGAATACATCTGGAGACTAGGCATATGCTTTAAACCCATAGACTGTTGATAGTGCAAGAAATCCTTCCTAACTTAGTATCAGGAATAATAATGTCACTGGGAAAATTCTAACTAATACTGCTTTACTTAATTTTTACTTAGTAAGAGGCATACTTTGTTTAGTCTCCGGTCTATCTGTATGGTGATGTTTTCAATTATGTTAGGTTTACTTCTTCACTTCAAGAAAAAAGTAAGGCTACTACCTAACAACGGCCCCAACCAACTAAATCTCAGAAAATCAGAAATTGTGATATTATTGGTCGAACTCACGATGATGTCACTATTTTATATAAAAATTGTAGTTAGCTTGCAAACGTAGTCTACGATAACATTGTACTTAAGAAAAAATTGAGAAGAACCATTAACCAAATAAAAAACAATGTTGCTACATATTTGCAATAAACTTATTTTTCATTCGCACGTCCACAGCAACTGTGTAAGCCATACATGCACTCTGATTCGAATACACTCAACTCTAATAACGAAGTAAAACTAATCAGTCTTGTTCAACAGATCCATTTTCTTTCCCTTCCAAATCAATCTGAACCTCCGTCCTTGTAGGCAGTGGCTTTAGTTCCTCTTCTTCACAATTTTCCGACTTTCCATTTAGCACGTGGGCTTTTTTGTCAGCAATGTGATTGGCAAACGTGTTTTGTCCGGCGACTTTCGCCAACTCCGCCGCTAAATTAAGGCAGTCCTCTTCCTCCGACTTCGCCAACACTACAGATGCTTGATAAGGATCTTCTAATGCAAGGTAACTGAAAATAACAATAAAGTTTATACCACAAATTATAAAGTCTTATGTACAAGTTTATTCTGCGTGTCTGTGCGTATAAATAACCAAGTTCCTGGTAGTCTTACATCACTGCTTCTTTTGGGAAAAAAGATTCTATAGGCACGGAGTTAAAATTTGCAAATACGTAAAAATAAACTTCTAAGTACAAGAAAAAAAAAAATTTGTTTTCTGCCAGTTTTAAGATGGTAGTAGATTTCATTCCACAGGCAACACTTAATCAATTTCGTTTCTTTACAACACGACAATTGTTAATAATAAACAAGATCGCTTTTTTAAACAAAATACTTGCACACCATAATGTGTTAAAAATATGATGATGTTAACGAAACAAAACATTAGAAATCTTTTAATTAAAAAAAAAACGAACTATTAACCCTAAAATATGTCATATAATAAAATAAATAAAATGAAAATAATTTACAAAAATCCTCTTCTTTAAAAAGGTATTTCCCACACAAAGGTTTTAGAAATAAGATTGTTCATTTTTAAATGTAAATTTAATAATTATAATACACTTAATTTAATAATTATAATTTAATTTATTTCTTTAATAAACATAACGGACAGGGGAAAAACAATTGACATTTAAGAATTAATAATTCCTGTTTCATATATTTCATATATCATCATTTCATCATAATTCATATATCTATTAATATATTGTTCAAAAGATATTTCGTAAAAAACAAAACAAAAATAGAACAAAACTCACCATATCGCCGCCATAGTTTTATTTCCTGTCATCGTGCAGTCTTTTGCCCAACGTTCCAACACATCTTCAGCGACATTATCTACATGCCTGAAAACACATCTTACATTATTGTTTTCTTTTTGAATAAAATGTTTAATATTTTATAACAGACATTACAAATGAATGACAATTAAACAGATACAAATAAAATATTTAACGTTGCTGATATTTTATTTTGTAAGCAAAGCAATAGGCCCGACTTTGTGTTCCTTAATTAATAAAGTTAAAATAATATTAATTTGATTATAATTAAAATAATATTAATTTGATTATAATTAAAATAGTATCTCTAAATTCATACATTCATTCATAAGAACGCTATTTATTGCATGCTTATTTCCAATAGGTATCTTTTCCGAGAAATCGTGCAAGGAGACAGTTCATGTAGAAAAATAGTTATAAAATTCCAGGTTGTCTATAATATAGAAAGTCGTGTTAATTATACTATTTATAACTCAAGAACAGCTGAACGGATTTGGCTTAAATTGTATGGGAAGGTAGCTTAAAACCAGGAGACGCACATAGGATACTTTTTATTCAGTTGACTGGGAGGAAATTAGAAAACATGATATTTCATTTTTTTCCACACAAACTAAACGGGTGGAATAAAGTTCTCTGAAAAAGTAAGTCTATATAACAATGAATTCTCATTTTGCATGGTCATCGCATCAAGCCTGAACGGATAGACCAATTTAGCTAATTCTTTTCTGTTGTGTTAGTTATCGTCATGAGAAGGTTTTATGAAAAAAGGGGAACATTGCAATCTGTTTGTAGCTGTTAGTGTCAAGCGACATAAAGTACACCGGGCCGGCTAGTTATACATACTAGTGGTCGCCCGTTGGTTGAATGTCGACCATAATAAATTTTGATATCTTGTTGATAAGAACGCCATCTTTATTTTTCAAGATCAACTACTTTGTTTCCAAACTTTTTAGTGCGCCATCTGTGATCTTTTATCGTCATCAATATATTTATAATAATAGTTTGTGTGTGTCAAATGCATGGTAGTGTGAGTAATGTTTTCTTTATTATTTTAATGTACTTTGTAAGCATTATTATTGAAAAATATTAGCGTTCTGCACTTCTCACATAAACTATAAGTGTGCCAAATTTTATGTTCCTGCGTCCGCGCAATTTCCTTCCAGAGAGGAAAAACAATATTGAATGTTTGCATACGTGTAGCCGTTAGGTG
>NJDD01004941.1:5871-31943 GCA_002245505.1 Calephelis nemesis | reverse complement strand
TAAATATTCGTCATAGTGAAGCATCACAATTGAAATTACTCAAACATTCTTTTGTCCCTAGTGTTCGAATTAAATATTTGAAAAGGCAAAGTGTTTGTTATAGGGGTGTGACTGCACCACAAACATTTTGCTTCTTTGGTTTATTGTACAAAAACACTTACACTCCTTTTCCAATATTTCGTTAACATCATTAGTGTTCCCAAACATTTTAAGAAAGTCTGAGTCAATAACTTCTTCGGTAGTTTCCTTTTTATCCAAAAACTTACTGGCGAACTTCCTAACACATTGTATGCTACATGAAGTGGTCTGTCTGTAAATCATTGGTAGAAGGAACCTCTTAGGGCCCTTTGACTTAGCTGTCATAGTTGCTGCAACTTGACCGTTTTCTTCTTCAGAGGAATCTTCTGCATCATTCTCTTTCTTTTCTTGTTTTGCTTTTTTCTTCTTCTCTTTTTTTGCTGCGACTTCGTGTTTAATTTCTGTAAAACAAACTAATTTATTATATTATTTGAATATAATAAAAATAAATAATACCTATATATTTCTTAAACAGTTTAAAGGAGTTAACATCACAGTGACCAATTACATTACGAAAGTATCATAGATGTTAGTCAAAAATACATTTACAAATATACGTAACAAATACCGAATTTATTTTAATTAATAAGTGACTGGACCGAAAAAGTTTGGCGTCGCCAGGATTATTTTCAGGGGGGGTGCATCTCCATCTATACATACTTTTAACTAATATAAAACATCGAAATAAACATATATAGCAACATACATATTTACATACGAACACAAACATACATACATACATAGTCTTGAAAAGCATTACTCTCCTGCAATTTCAGTCATGTAATTTTTTCTATCCACTTTCTTTCCGTACAGGGGGGTGCAGTTGAACCCCCTTGCACCTTTGTCAAGAATTGAACCCAAGCTCAGTGATCATGCAACGGCGTCAGATGTAAACGCTAACGGGCGGGCAAGACTCAAATATAAAAGTTTTTAATTATAAACATTATTTCAAAGAATAATAGCATATATTAAAAAAATCTTTATAAATGAACAAAATAATGATCTCTGGACAAATCACACAAATTTAATTTAAACTCAAAGTAAACAATTATTAACGCCTTACTTAATAAAATTTACGCGTCCGTTGATCTGATGTGTAACTTCACTTTTGCTAACAAAAAATGAAGTAAGTACATCACCTTTTACCACTATCGCCTAGTTGGCCGAGGAGTTCGCATACACGCCTATTCTACTGACAAACTGCGAGGCTCGGGTCGATTCCCGACGAGGACAAACATTTGTGTGGTGAACATTTGGATGTCTGTCCTATGTCTGGATGTTTATTAAATTTATTCTGGTATCTATATTAGTGTTTCTGTGTACCGATTAATATCGACCAACACCCAAAACACAAGCATGTAATTCTAATTTCTTTTGTTTTTGGCACTAGTCTAAACATTTGCCACTAGTCAAGTTGAAATTTGCATCAAGTTACCAACAAAATCAGTATAAATTATTTAAAATTAGTCATAACTCGTCAAAGAAAGTAATGTCAGGGTCTTGAGGTCGGTGGCCTCCTTACTCAAGTTTAGCAAAGAGGAAATACATAATACACTAATTTCTTCATTACTATTTCATTTGTGCAATTTCACTCAACATTGTAAACACACAGATCAACGGGCGCTTAAGATTAATTATTAGTAAGGAGGTTAGTGTATGTTTGTGTTATGGGTGTTATTCATTGATATTAGTACAATGAAATAATGAAGTGGATACCAGAATAAATCTTATGTGTCTATAAGATTTATTCTGGTATCTATTTCACTATACAGTTCCAGGCCCAGAAACCCAGACATTTAAATGTTCAACGCACAAATGCCTGCCCCCTGTCGGGAATCGAACTCGCGTCTCGCGGTCAGTCGGCGGAGTCAGGCGTGTACAGTACCTGTGTAGAGGTGTGCGGGATGGGCGGCGGGGCTCCACAGGCGCAGAGAGTGGTCGGCCCCGCCCGACACCACGGCGGGCCCCACACCGGGCAGCAGGCTCCACGACACGCTCAGCGCCGCCTGCATGTGCCCGCCGAATATCGACACGCACGCTTCTTCAGACATCTCCCACATCTGGAAATTCATTTACCAATTTTTATGCTAAAGGACAGCCAATGCTAATTCTCTCCTGAACATAATAGACAACCTTCGCCTATAGACGTTATTGGTGCGAAGCTATAATATGGCCAGCATCACAACAAAAACACAACTATGACGAGAACTTTTTTTGAAATGGCTCATATTATGTTGCTAACCGCGAGGTTATTACAACTACACCGGGCTATAACGAGAACTAGCTAAAAGTAGGTGAGCATAGGTGATAACCAAGCAATAATGCATTGATTTATAATAAGCGTATCTTTTGAGATAAGGAAACCTATTCCTTTGACAATGCCTTTATCGAAATTCCCAATTTACAAAATTCTATTCATATGTTTTTTTAATTTTTTAACACGTCTAAGTTTCAAATTATAATTGCAAAATTAAATAAATTAGAAATCAAATAACTTGGTTTAAAAAAATACGATCATTACGCTTTAAAATAACAAGATTTTATTAGCCAAATAAAAATGAATTGAAGGGTATAATTCATTCAAAATAGGATTTTTTTCAAAGTGCACATTCTTTTATCATGCCCTTCATATATTTGATTAAAAGATATTTCTTCTTACATTTTTTACTGTAGGAGATAAAACCTCCATTTCTTATATACAGACATTATTTAAACTAACAATTACTTACCCTGACTGTACCATCCTGCGAAGTAGAGAGAAGTTGTCCATCTTTATGTGGGTTCCAGGCCAGCTGCAGCACCACGTTCGTGTGGCCCGATAACGTCTTCCATATTTGTAAAGATGGGGTATCTGTAAATATAAATACTCAACATTAATAGAGCATACGAAATCAACTTACATATGATTTTTCTTATTTGCGAGCGAATGGCGGTTTCAAGGAAGTCAGCAATGGATATACCCACTGCGAGAAATCCATTACAATACTTAACGAAAAACCAAATTAAAACAAACAAGTTTAGATTTACGAGTTTCTGATTTCTTTTTTGCCTATCTTCCCCTATAAAAAATCCGAAATCCGACAATTTGGGTCACAAATTGTCGTATTTCGGTTTACTGGTTTTAATAATGATATATTTCGTTCAATTAATTATAAAATAAAAGCTAAAAATTAAAAACAAAATAACTACATAAGTTAAAATATGAGAATATGAAGTTGCGCTTCTAATTCATCAACGACAATACGAGTTTAATTTGGCGTATAAATTAAATAATTTATATGTCAATAATTAAGTAAACGATTTCAATTTTTTCGACTGATTTAAATATTTTTTATTCCATGAAACAAATATTGTAACTTTAACAACATGGAACTTCTTATTCTAAAGCATCGTACAGCATTTAAGATTTTAAACAAATACCGCCACCAATATATATTAAAATGATAACAATATTTATACACCAAATTCATACTATTTATATTGGATTATCAACATCCCTATAATACGAAACCATTTATTTTACTATGTTAGTGAGGTTAATAATTAATCTGGCAATCCGCCACAATACTCGCTATAGTTAGTAATTAGTATATATTTCGAATACTTATACAGTTTATACTACGGTTACAAATACAGTTTTTAAATTTCAATACTCTATGTCATCGCTGAGATATTTTGTTAATTATTAATCAGAATTTAAATATAGCTTTGTTATGAAACATTGTGTTACTTTGACTAAGGAGCGTAACTTTTAAAAATAAGTGATTTTGATTTCAGTTGATAAAAATTTGTTATCATTAATGATATTGAAATAAGTCGATGATAATTTAGCAAAGAGAGACCGAGTTTTACTCACTAAAGTAAATTAAAAAAAATCTAAATATTTTTATTCGAGTTTTACTTTGGCTTGTCCTGATTAATACACACCAAACTTATTTACTTCTGTCGCTATATTGTTATGGCGCATCACTTTCTCTTTCTCGACTTTCTAGGGTAGTTTAAAAGTTCCAATTAAGTTTTATTGTGTACCATCACCAATTTTACAGTTTGGAACCGTTTTTTTGTTACAATCAGGTTGCTGGTTCTCATGTAGTCACTCTGTATCGACAATAAATAAATATAATAATTATACCAAAAAAATCTTACCACCACTATCAATATATTCCAGTATGACGACATTGGATTGTTTGTCCAAAGAAGACACGGCAATTAGATTTTTATATGGGGAGTCCTCACTCAAGGTAGAAGTCTGTTGTGGGTGCCACTGCATGTTGTGGATCATTTTACTGAAACAATTGTATTTTTTCACTTAAAATAATTTATCGCGGTCGCCTCTGCAGTACCGTGTGGGCATTGACTACATGAGGTCTTAGGCTCCATACCGGGGTCAGACAATAACATTTTCTATTTTAATTTTGTAACAAAAACAACATTACCAGGCAGGTGGCAGTGTTGTCACCTATCACATTGTGGGACTATGTTTGTATTTGACTATATTGTGCCTCTGCCTAAATCTTCGAGGATACTGGCGTTAAAATAATTAAAACAACGTACAGTATTTCTCTTTTACGTCGAGGTTTTTTAGTAATATTTTTGTTTGCTACGGTCAGACCGGTAGATACTATACAGAATAGGACACGGCTCTCCGAAAACTAAAACCATTTAAACTACCACATCGATTTAAAAAGGGTGAAACTTCTAGCAAAAAATTCAAACTATAAATTCTACAGCCTCCTTGCTACGTTATGTGAAACGTGTTCACATAGTATGTATAGAAAAAATAGTATAATCAGTGCCTAAACTGAAAAAAGTGCACAAAAAGAAAAAAAAGTCTCGCTAAACTTTCTATTTTTTGTTTCAAACCAAGTATACTTTATTTTAATCAACTTTGCAACAACATAATTTTAAACTTCGATCTACAAACTGGAAAAAATTTAGGCTAAATGTTAACCATTTAAACAATACGTATTATATTCAATTAGCTGTTGCCCGCGGTTTTGCTCGTGTGGCAGTTAAGATATTTACTGATTATAGCTCATTAATAAGGACTATCATACAAACTTTCAACCCCGATTTTATTGGCTTAGGGGTAGAATTTCCAGAAACGCTTAAATACGTGTCTACTCACTGGGTTACTTATTAAAACCCAAACATAAATAAACTTTGATGTTTCTAACTTAAAAAGCGACAGTGTTCCATGCAAACTTTTAACCCTTATTTCACCCCCTTAGGGGTGGACTTTCCAGAAACGCTTAAACACGTGTCTACTCATTTTTAATAAGTAACCCAATCATCAATTAACTTTGATGTTTCTAACTTAAAAAGTGACGGTCTTCCATACAAACTTTCAACCCCGATTTTATTGGCTTAGGAGTAGAATTTCCAGAAATGCTTAAATACGTATTTAAAATTTTTAAAGTCTGGTCATTTTTAAAAAATGGCCCAAAAAAACTTTGATGTTTCTAAAGGTTTAAAGATGTGTTGTGTTGGTACGTTACCTGAACACGAACACCGCGGCGACAACAGTGTGGTCGTGCGAGAGAAGGGCGACCGCGCCGGTGGTACTGCCGCACAGTATCCCGCCGGGGTACCACTCCACCGAACTCACTTCCCACTGCTTACCCTCAAACTCTACCTTTATTATATCTGGATCTAGAACATAAACATTTCGAATTATTTTGGTCGAATTAATAGTCAAGCTATATTTACGACGCGCGAGCTGGCAAAGTCAAAAATTTTAAGTAAATCATAATTTTTCTGTTTTTTTTTATTTTCTATGGGTTTCAATTAAACCTTCAATCAGTAAGAACATTCTACAACTAGGATTTATAACGACTGTTTTATGATACTCTTGCACAAAATGTAAAAACCATGTATATCTAGAATTAATTTTCGTTTAATGTTGTGTATATATTTTAATTTAATTTAATAATCTATAAATTTCATTTAGTCTATTGAACAGCATTGTATTTTATTATTAATATATAATAAGACAAACGCTGACGCCAATACAGATAACCGGTAAAATAAGCGAAAATAAAACAAATCATTTAATAAAATTAAAATTGGATAACATAAAAGCATTTTACTCTACAATACTTTAATACACACAATAACACCGTTTAATTTTTTTTTAATTAATTAATAATTAGCTGCAATGTTTATGTATAAGTTAATAATAGCTAGCTGTGGTGTAGCTTTGTATAAGAAAAATTAAAATGTCTTTTTTTAGTATCCAAGCAATTTTCTTCCATTTTCTAGAAATTTTCAATAGAAAGATTATCTTTAAAACCTCTCCTGGACTTGCATAAATAGCTCAAAACCAAAATTGGCCATATCGGTCCAGTCATACCGGCGATGTCATGCGCGTATACAAAAACATTAATTTATATAATACATACCTCTATCAAGAGCATCAGCACGGTACAGTGCTACTTCCCCTCCACCGACCGCGTACAGATCGTTCCCTTCGCCCCAGCACAGGGAGTATATCCCTCCGCGCAGGGCTGGCACCAACGTTTTCGCTGGCTTCTCGGACCGACCGCCCGTGTCGATCAAACCCACCTGAGATAAAAAATCATATCAGTTTTAATATTTTTTCTATAGCATTGCAAGGTTGACAAGAATACGTATTTCCTGATAATAAAACGTTGCCTATAGATATTAAACATGGTGCCTTGCCAACCAGAAGATGAGATGTTTAGCCTCTTATTCACCGACTATCCAACCCTTCAAACAGGAACGTAAAACAGCATTCACCACACTGGAATTTACGAAAGTATCAATATGGACGAATAATACAAATACAAATAATAATAATAGTGGTGGAAACAATTCATATTGATACTTTTGAGATTTAAGGCGAGTATACCCTACGTCTTTTGATATTTGAGGGGGTGAAGCAGCGGAGCTGGAAAATGTGTAGTGGGGCGCTTTCGGCGCGCTCATTACGTTCACTAAATGAGATGTCAATGTGTGCGTGATCAATGTACAGCGCGTGACCCGTACCACAGCATAATTAAGTAACCAGTACACTTAACAAATTTGTTGCTTTTGTTCATACTCGTATATGTTTCTTATTATAGAATTTGTAATATATTTTGTTAATACCACCTTTTGCCTGCGGCTTGATATTTATCCTTAGTCACTTTTAATCAGCAATTACTGAAAAATTTGAATTCTACTAGAAGATTCATTTATCGACTCAAGTTTGGAACGTAGAAAAAGAAGCGGTCGTCATAGCATTTTTAGGACACTAGCAGTTGTAAAAGCTGTAAAGGCCCAAAATTCAAAGAATACCCATCAACAAGCAGAAACTGTTTGCTCTTCTTTCTTAAATATTCGTTATTTTTTGTTGACCGAAGACTTAGGCTAAGCTTATCCCAGAAAAACATCGCTTGGATGCGCGCCTAATGCATATGAGAATGAAGAGATCTCGCGTTTTGTTGAAGCAGTGCGCAGGTAAAAAACACTGTCAAATTCTTTTTTCAGACGAAAATCTTTTTACTGTGAAAGAGAGCTACAACAAACAAAATAATGAATATGTGTATTCCGCGTGTCCAGTGAGGCTATTTTCCATTCTCAGTCTTAGTTTGGTTTGGTGTCACATATTGGGGCTTAACTAAGATACTTACTTATTTTGTGTTAATATAAGAATGCACGTTTTATTCAGTTCATTTTGTTCAATAAATGATTATTCTAAAAACAAACAGGTGATTATTATTTAACAATAAACATGTGACATTTATGACTCGACTAAGTAAATTTGTGTGAATACAGTAAAAAGCGGATATTTTAACATTACAGACTTGTCATTGCTCGGTCACTATAAGTATCGCTCCGTACTAGTACAGTTAGTTCGTGTTTCTAGTACTATTAGTTCAGTAGTACATCAGAAAAAGTTACGTCTTACGATTCTCGCGTGGGTCACGGAATGAAATATATTTTGATTTTCCTTTATGCTTTATGAAAAGTGTTACTTCCATTTGTAGGGTCATTTTTAGAATGGCTTATTTAAAAATAAAAATGTTTACAACGATTGGTATTTTTCCATTTTTGTTGTTTATTTATGTCATATTATATTTTTTTATAAAAAATATTTACATTATGTAAAAAGTGTTTCAAATATTTATCAACTTATTTACAACTAGCGGCCAGCCCCCATTTCGCACGAAATTAGATATAAAACTTGCTTGTCAATCTCTTTATCCATTAAAAAATTGGATTAAAATTCGTAACGTAGTTTTAAATATTAAAGCATAAAAAAAGGGACGTAGGGACAGAGGAAGCGGTTTGTTTTATACTATGTAGTCATATTTATCAAAATATTTCTAATATTCATCAAACTAATTAAATATGATCTCTATTCCAATTGCCTCTGTGGTCTAGCGGTTCAGTTGTTGGACTTGACTGCATGAGGTCCCGGGTTCGAATCCCGGGTCGGGCAACAAAAAGAAAATTGGGTTTTTCCAATTTTCTAAAAAAAAATGTTGCTCGAGATAGGATATGTGCCCGGTTGGCGATAGGCTTTGCCACCTATCACAATTTTGGTACTTAGTATCTTCGGCTAGTCGTGGTTGCCCTGGTTGTGCCTCTGCCTACCACTTCGGGGATATGGGTGTGACGATACTTTTTTTCTATTCCAATGAAATTAAAACTCAAAAGAACATAATTTGTTATTCGCGTCCGATCACATCTTAAACACGGTGTCCAATAACAGCGCGCTACAAATAATTCATTCTTCGTATTCATATTTCATTCTGTTCTTTGCTATGATTCCGTACTACGAAACATTGCGAACGAGATGTACTAAATGAACGATTAAGCATACGGTTACGGAATAGTTCGTTCTATTACTGTCAACTGAATTAATTCTTATTAGTTCTTAGTACGTGAACTAGCCTAATTATAAACAAATACTCCAATTTTATTAATCTGTATAAATTAGATTTTTTCTAAAACAAAAGCAGTCAAAGTTACTCCTTATTACACCAGCTACCTGCCAGTGAAAATCCTGTCAACATCAGTTCATTCTGATTAGCCGGAGTAAAGGACAGACAAAAAAAAAACTGGATATATACCGTATATACATTCGTATGGATGTGGTTAAAAGTGCTTAAATTTTATTTATTTGTGTAGAACAGAGATTTTTTAAAGAATGAAAGTAGCTAGATATATAGGCAACGTTTTATTATATCAGCTGACTGCCAGTGAAAATCACATCACCTTTCTGCCCAGCAGTTTCAAAGATTAGCGGGAGCAAACATACCGACTGACAGACACACAGACAAAATTGTAAAAACATGTTATGTTATTGTAGGTACCGCATATACATTCGTATTTATGAAGCAGAAGAAGATTTTGTATGTACAAAAAGCAGATATTATAATTACATACAGCAACATCTCCTATTTTATTTATGTGTATATATGGTTTGAAAAACACATTTTCTTTTTGTTGTTTGATCCGGCCCCTTATAAAGTCATATCCAATACTTTCTTGCCAGGCAGCTCGTAAATGTCGAACATAGACTTATCATCACTAACACCATGACATCTGATTAGGTGGTAGAGTTTCGCAGCGACTCCCCGGATTGGTACCACCGCCTTACCTATTCCTGCCGCTATAACGTCATGACGTGTTCCGGTTCGGAGGGTAAGGTAGCCGGTAAACTTACTTTTGCTCGAGGCCTAACATCCTGACCTCAGGTTGGCAACGCACCATTACCATCTTTGGTGTCTCTAGGCGGCGTGAATTTAGTACCATCAAGAAATCCGTCTGCTTGTTTGCCTTCCTATAACATAAAAAAAACATATACGAAACTTATTGACCATAATTTAGTCAATACTCAATAACATCGTATAAGCGTTCCATCTGGACATTTATTTTGCTGCTCTGTTGCGCTACAGTTTCTTGACGGGTCAATTTTTTGCGGAAGAATCGTAATGAATCAAAACATTTTGATAATAATTTATAATTACAAAAATGTTTTAATAATTTTAGTGATATTATTTTTGAAAAAAAATTATAAACTATAAAAATAAACTTTTTAGTTTTAAATCAGTTGAATAACGCAGCGACACACGTCCGGCTAGCACGGCGCCTCAGCGGTCACTGTCTATCGGCGTAGAAATGAATGAGAAGCAGTATAACGCGGAAAGGGTTATTATGAATTCTTGCGAGTTAACTGGAAATTATTTAATTATTTTCATATACGATATTAAATCAAAATTTTAATCCAATAACATGAAAGATTAATACATCATACACCATTCAAATTAATTTGAATTTTATATCTTTAAAATCGTTTAACAAATAATGAGCTTGAATCTCAATTTTACACCTTACTTTGTAATTTTTTTCTATCGAGTAAAATAATCATAATCGTGTTATGGAAGGCGTATTATTATAAAAAATATGATCAAGATTCACATATATTTTTTTTACTGTCTTATGTCTTAAGCTTTAGGCAAAAAATTGTTTTAAAAAAGCCTGTTTTTAGGACTCACCTCGCCTTAAATGTAAAATTAAAATACCATGATCCACATTATTTCATAAGTTGTTACATTTTGTATTTGAGAAAGTGTAACACCTGAAGTAAAACTAAAACTAAGACAAAGTCATTATAAGAAAATGCAAAGTTTTGGTATAAAAATAAATCTTTTTTTTAAATACTTCACTGGAAATTAGTATGAATATAAATAAACACAGTTTTGTTTTACACAAATTAGTACAAAATTTAGGTTTAATTTCGCTATTTTTAGCCCCCAAAGTTAAAGAGGCGTTGGGGAGCGTGCCTGCGTGCGTACGACCGGCGCGTGTGCACAGATGAACCAATTTCGTTGCCGATTATTTTTTTGAACGAGTGTTTTTAGCTACATTACATGTACGTTTTGTCGAAGCAAATAATAAATACTATTTTTTTATTTTTTTGGGTAATTTTCATATAAATGTTGTCACTTACTAACAAAAACAATAAGTGTAAAGTAAAACATACTCAAAAATAAATTAAGTACAATTGCATGTCTACAGAGTCCAAACGACATTTTTTATAAAAATTAGAACAATTCTTTTTTTTAAATTTCTGCTCATCTGTTTGCTTAAAAGCAACAATTTGTTCAAGACTCGGCTGTAAAAAGTACCTTATAATATACATAACAACTGTAAACCCAAAAAAGGTTAGTGTAATACATCATCTTACCCTAGATTCTGCTGTGGCAAATGCAAGTAGATTTTCGCGAGTAGGATGCCAAGCTACTGTTAAAACTTTGCCTTGTACGTTCTGCCAGAAGGTGAGAACTCGCCCATACGTCATTTTCAAATCATCATCAGTTGTCTCCATCTCCCAAACACGAACGGCACCATCGCCGACACTTATCGCCACTCTGCAACAATAATTATTTTAAAAAACATAAAGGGTAAAACGTCGGTATAGACTATAGATCCTCTAAGCTGAATGCGCCCGCATTTAGGTTTTTTTTATGATATTGGAAGGCAAACAAGCAGACGAGTGTCCTGATGGTAAGAAATTCACGCTGCCTAGAAACGCCAAAGGTGGTAATGATACGTTACTAACCTGAAGCCGGGATGTAAGGCCTCGAGCAAAAGTAAGTTTACCGGCTACCTTACCCTCCAAACCGGAACACGTCATGGCGTTATGGCGGCAGGAATAGGTAAGGCGGTGGTACCAATCCGGGTGAGTCGCTGCGAAACTCACCACCTGGTCAGATGTCACAGTGTTAGAGACGGTAAGCCTATGCTCGCCTTTTACGAGCTTCCTGGCAGGAAGGCAGATGGTCTATTCTGCAAAGGAGCCCGGACCAATAATTGGGAAAAACGAATTATTATAATTATTACGGATTATTGAAAAAACACTTCTTTATGCGATAGTATAGTTGATCGATCTGTACGCATGCATATTGCAATTCGCGAAAAAGTTAAAACAGTTAAGATGTCCTTATTAATATTCGCACTAAAACATATATATTAACTAATAAAGTAGTAAGACGTATCATTTTAGCTCAGACGGTATCTTCTGTGTTCGCAGTCAGAGCTAACACTGGCGTTCGACAAAAATATATGAATAGCACAAAATTTGGTATCTCTTCTGTGTTACAGTTTATACACTGAAAGATAACAAATTATGCATGGTGTATAACATTGTGAATGAACTACTCATCTTGAATCTTTGCTTGCCATTATTTACACTTATGAAATAATATAAGTTTCGGCTTAAAACTTGAATTACCGAAATTTTCTGTTCTTAGCCTCCTTTACTTACTTGCTCGACAAGAAACAATGTGCGTTCCGAACACAATTGACTATACAGATTATTATGTTAGTAGTTTTATAGACTACCTCTGGATTGCCACCAGTTTCATTTACTGCTTTTTAGAAAAAATCATAAAAAAGTTAATCATGCTCATTTATCTACACATTCTTACTGTTCAGTTACTCTCCTTTCAATTAAACGAAAATAAAAACCCAGGACATTTCAAATAAAGTATATAACAATTGCAGAAATGGACGTCAAATAATTTGACAGGAGTAAAGTTCTCTTATATTTTTCTATTTTTTCTTTAAAAGGTTAACAAAGCAGAAGTCACACATATTCATTTTTGCTCAATCAAAATTACTTACTTTTTGGCGTCATACGGACAAGACCGTACATTATAAAGAAATCCGCCACACGTGTTATAAATTCCTACTTTCTCTCGCTTCTGTAATGAGTAACAAATAAGACTGCGGTCTTGAGCTGCCGTCCAAACTAGTAGCTCTTTTGATGTCTCATCAGATTGGTCAGCTGTTTGAACACGTGAAGCGTTGGATGATATACAAAACAAGCCACGTTTATGCAAGTTATGAACCAAACGCCATTCCAACTTATTTTTACTGAAATAAATGATTGTATGTATAAAAAGTTAGTTTTGGCCTGGCAAGTGACTAATAATAATAATAATTATTATTATTTATTTATCAAATTAAACAGATTTACAATTTTAATGTTCGTAAACAGCAGCAATAGTGTAGAACTGTGTCGCTACTATTTACGCCCACCTCGGAGAACTTTACAATACACATAGTAATTTAATGCAAATACATATTGTGTTTCGTACATTGAAATGTATACATGTTTGCATTTGTATGGGCATAAGTGTGATCAAGTTTGTATATGCGTGTGTGTGTGTGTGTGTGTGAGTGTGTATGTGTATACATATATAAGATATGTTGATGTAAGTATATCGCGGTATAAGAACCAGAGGAGCGTATCTACAAAAAAGTAATTATAGTATCTTTGTAAGCATTGTAAACAAAAAAAAAATTGTTTAATTCTAATAGTAGGACAACATATCAATATTTTTTTTATCGCCAACTGTATATTATCTGTTTTAGTGAGCTAGTAAAGTTTGAAGTGACGAATTCCCGCAGTATTTTTGCTCTCCTGTAAAGTTTACAAAATGTAGATACATTCATCTGGTTCTTATGCCGCGATATACAAGTATGTAAGACTGTACATTCGGTTTACAAAGTAGAAATAAGTAATTCAGTCTCATCATATGTTAGATTTTGCAAGAACACAGTCAATTTTGATTTAATTGAGACTGGTGAGACAAAATTAAGTTTTATTCTTGGGAACTGAAGATGATGATACTCATTTCACCCTAAAGACCACTGATACTAGAGTGTTGTGCAAGAACATGCCGAGATAGGGATTGGAAAATAACTTACCCCTATGTAATAGTGTTGGAAATACCCTTACCTATTCCTACTGCAATACTGACACTGCCATGTTCCGGACTAGAGAGTTGGGTAATCGATAAACATGCACATTTAGCTTTACACCGCAGGGACAAGACCTAACATATCTATGGTTTATTCAGGCCACGATAGTTGTAATAAAAATATGATTATGATTTTTGCTTATTTAAGTTTAATATATCGAAAAGGAGAAAAGAATCGAGTATCTACATTTCTTGTTTTATGTTTACAGACAAACTGATAGTCGCATCACAAATTCCCAATTACTTTTGCTAAAAAATAAACTATCGCCTCTGTAATCTAACAGTTCGGCGTCGGACTTGACTTCTTGAGGTTCCAAGTTCCAGACAAAAAAAAAGAATATGCGTATTTTCAATTTTCTAATAAAAATAATGTTGCCTGGAATTGGATATGTGCCCGGTTGGCAATAGGCTTGCCATCTATCATATTGTGGGACTAGCCTTCAGCTAGTCATAAGTGCACTGATTGTGCCGCTGCCTTTTTATGGGCGTGAAGATGCTTTTGTTAAAGGTTAAAATACAAAACAACTTCTTTACACTATCCATAGCTTACCATACATTGATTAGGTTAGTACTTTACTATACATAGGTTCAAATAAATTATCTTACCAATCTATTTTCAATGGATTACACTCTAGCAGTTGACTTTTTCCATCAGCTATAAGTAAAACATCAGGTTTGTGCCAAAACAGAGATGTACAATAAGGACTCCTCTGCCTTACATTCTTATTACCGCCGCCGTGACTAAACACTGCACAGCTAGCAATTAGTTTGCCTGTTTTAGACCATATTCGTACACCCCTAAAATTATAATAAACTAAAATTATAATTTCTTACAAAAATTAATAAAATCTTAAAATGTACTTAAGTTTATAAAAACAATGAGAAATAGTCCTGTGTCATGTTTTTAATTAAAGTCAGCCATAGCCATATTTATTACATATTATAAAAATAACTATATTAACAAAAACCGACTTCAAAAGTATAAAGAAAAAAATGTAAGATTTAATAGGTGTGAAGTCGGTGCCAAGTCAATGCAATACTTACTTATAATATAATTATTAGCTTAAAGCTTGACACCAACTTCAAACCTATTAGTAAAAAGCACATATTATATATAATAGGTATCTAGTATATTTGTCGGTTTTTATTAACATAGTTATGTTTTTATTTAACACTATTTAGTTATTTGCTGTACGGAAATGCGAATATTACAAAACATGTCTAATACCGTAACTGTAATCCATCAACCTCCCAATTCATTCATTAGGTTTTTGTCATCAAGTCCTCTTCATCAGTAAACATGAACAGATTGTTCTTTTAATGACATCGGAAGGCAAACAAGCAGATGGATTTCCTGATGGTAAGACATTCACGTCGCCTTGAGATACCAAAGGTACAAATGGTGCGTTGCCAACCTGAACCTTTTTCTTTGAACCGGAACACGTCAGTGGCAATGACGTTATTATAAATGACCAATTTGGACAAGTCACCTAGTTATATGTCACTGTGTTACTGACGGTAAGCCTATGCTCTCCTTTTATGAGCTGCCTTGCCGGAGTTGGTTTATTCTGCGAAGAAGCCCGGACCAACACAAGGAAAAGACAGGGCGAAAAAAACAAAATACCAATTTACCCTTGTTTCCCAATTGTAGCTAGAAGGTGTTTTTGAGCGTGACAACTTGTTTCCATGTCTTTACTAGATTGCTCTTCTACTTTTTCTTTACTACAACTAGGTGTTTCTTGCGCTTTTCCTTTGTCCGGAGAAGATTTCTCTGGCATGGCTGATTGCATTTTAGTCTCAGATGTCTCTTTGATTTCATTAGAAGTTACATTTTCAGAGTTTTCTTGTTTTAGAGTTTGCTTTTCCATTGCTTCTACAAGATCAGTTATAGTCTGTTCACTTTCTGTTTTCCTTTTTATAATGTCTTCCTTTAATTTCAAGCACTCAGTTAAAAAGTCATCAGGTTTTTCTTCATTTTTCACTTTTACTATAATATCTATAGGCTCGAATTTTTTATGTCCAAACTCATCAGCTTCATGGTCTTTGTATACATCAAACATATCTTCCTCTTGTACTACAGATTCTTCAAAACTATCTTCAGGAAGCTCTTTTGTAACACCTGATTTATCTAAGTTTGTCCCTGCATCGGTGAGTCTAATCTTTGCTATTCTGTCACTTAGGGTTGACTTTACTTCTGATTCTTGGAGAGCTTTTCTAATGAGTACCTCATATTGTGGACACCATGATAATGTCAAAATATCATCATCATGACCTCTTACTTTGTAAATTACTTTACCATTTCCTAAAAAATATGATCAACATATAAACCTTGAGTACCAATATTATTAATAGGTTATATCATATCACAGAATATAAAATTACAAAAAAAATAAACAAAATGAAAAATTACAACAAATCAAAGAATTGCAATAGTTAGCAGAAAATCAATAGTCATATTTGCCATACAGAATTTCACATATTTTATCTTTAATCCGATTAATACAGATATTCAAAAGTTGATTCGGATATTCACATCAAGCTGAAAGAGTAAAATTGTATTGAATTAAGCTTGTGATAAAAACTTTATCTTTACTTGCTCATTTTTAAAAAATAGCGAAAACCCTGAATTATTTTTTTATATGTACCATATAGGTGAGGGATTTTGAAATGTTGTTTTAAATTATGTTTGTATTTTCAGCTTAAATCGAAGTAATGTACCTTCACTCTTATGTTTTGGTCTAATTAGAAAGGAATATTATGTATAAGAATTGTGAAATCAATTGTTTACTAAACAATAGCTCTAAATTAATGTGCATTATATAAACACTAGAAATTTTTGGAAAATACATAAAAAAAATTATACATGGCCTACCATTTAAATCTAGCACAAACACCACCCCTTGTTTAGTGCCGACAGCAACATTTAGGGGCACATGTGGAGAGCAAGCTACACAGTTTGGCTTAAAAGTTTTAAGGAAATTACTATATCCTTTCACCACATTAGAATTCAGATCCCATTTGACAACATTCCCGAAACCTCCAACAGTAATAGCATATACATCAGTGCTATAGCCAACTCCAGTTACTTCCTAAAAAATGCACAAAAAAAATGGCTCATTAGAAATCCAATGTATCTATGATAGTAAATGTCACTGAAATAATCTAAAACAAAACCTAATTTCTTAAAACAAATTATATACACTGTGTAAATGACAGCCTAATGAAAAATGAAACCATGGATTCTGTACATGATAGACATACATAATATGTAGTTGGAATTTTGTGTCGGAATTTCATGAATAATTTAAAAAAGTTTTTTAATTTTTTTATTGCATTTACCATTATTTCATTAATACTATCTAAATTCTAACCCAACTCAATTTTTATTTAAAATCTAATAAATAGCACATTTTTACTAAAAACAGCAATGTAATAAAACAGAGAAGCGGGTTGGCACTTACAGCTCGCAATGTGCAGCTTAATGCTTAATCTTTGTTTGCTATACATTGCAGATAGAAAAAACTGATAAATATTTAACCACTTGTTTCCAACAAAAACTGTAAAAGGAATTTTGAAGTCTGATATGTATCTAAACTACCACAGAAGTTTTCGTCACGGTATCAAATACACCCTGTATAAAAAAATATTCCTTTACAATATTTTAACCAATCATATGAAATCTTAGTGTTACTTTGTAATTTCAAACTAACAGCAACACAATGTTACACAATGTGATTTTGTTCTCAAACAAATTTTGCAAGTAGTAACAGGCTACTTTTACTTTTAGCTTGAAGGGTACCCATAGAACACAAATACACCACTAAACTCTTAATTTGAGTAATGCCTTTCTTGAAACCACTTGTATAATATTTGATTCAGATACATGTTTAATTTTTTAAAGTTATGTATACAAAAGTCAAATCATCAACAATATTTGTGGAATGGGCTCTACTTGGTATACAGTTAGAAGAAATTAATTATGAGGTACATTAATAAAAATCACACAATCAAAGCAAGTCATTTATTAATTACATTGGACAATATTTTAAGGTATATTTTAAAAAAGTTAAAAAAAAGTTTGCTCTACTGCAGTCTGGACATATTTTATCTAGAATATTTAAAAATTCTGTTTATAAACAAAGATTTTATGTCCCATTAAAAACAAAGAAACTGGGAAGATTAATGTATTGTAGATTGCTGATTAATAATGACAATATAGCAAATGACTTTGAGATTTTTTTAGGAAACTTCCCATTGATTCTGTGAAACAAATAAATTTTCCTCCCCAGGTAGCTGAAATACTTACAACAAGCAATGTTAAAGAATGCAGATTATCTAATTCATTTAGGCATACAACCTCAAAAGAGGTCAGTAACATGTTTACAGGTTTAAAAATGAAAAACACCAAGAATTAATGGGGCAAGCCTGTTAAATTTGTAAATAATAATAATATCATAGCACAGTGTTTGACCCATTTCAAGATAATATAAAGATAGTGGATTGAGGTATTTTTCATAAGAAATGATAGCCACTAAAGCTAACCTCTTTTTAAATCAGGAAGTAAAAATGATCCTACAAGTTTTATACCAGTTGCAATCCTACCTTAGCAGTTGCCCTGGCAGTTTTTGGACTTGTTAATTATAACTTGAATGAGTAGGATGATTGTTTTTGTGTGTTTGATATTACAACTATGTAGATCAAGAAACTTTACTTAAAAAACTAAAGTATGTATGTATATACTCTAGGAACAACTGATTTGTTCCATTAAATAGTTTTAAAAAAGTTTGTTAATTTAACAGTTTCTAGTGTCCTCCTAAAAGCTTTATTTTTACACGCTTTTTATTAGCTTCACCTGTATGTTTGTATGTTTTTAACCGACTTCTTTGGGCGCGATTTTGATCCACTTTAAACGGCTAGATTTCGTTCAAACTTTGTAGATTTTTTAAGGACCGATGACAATACACCAATTTGATAAAATTATTCCGTTTTTGTTTGTATGTTTGTTTGTAACCGACTTCTTTGGGCGCGATTTTGACCCACTTTAAACAGCCAGATTTCGTTCAAACTTTGTAGATTTATTGAGGACCGATGACAATACACTAATTTGATAAAATTATTCCATTTTTCAATTTGCAAAATATGATTTTTGTTAATTTATATAATTTTCATCTATAATCGATAAGGTAAGAAAATTAATTAAAATTTTCTATAATTTTTCTCTACAGTCGATAAGGCAGGACTCGATGTTAATTTTTATTTCCAATAATTATCTTTAGCCGTTTTCTCTAATATTGACAAATTTTTGTATACTTAAGAGAATTTTAATTCTACAAAACAAATAATAGTTTATAAAAAATAAAAAATCACGCTTTTATAAAGTAACCAAAGTAAAAAGTAAAAAATAAGTAATAGTTTTAAAAAAACTAAAACTACTTTTTTTTATAAAAAACCAAACTAAACAATAGAAAATAAATTTTAATAAATTTGAATTAAAAAAAAATACAAAAAATAATGCGTGTCTATGTTCGTCCGTTGCTCATATTTATGTAGGGGAGTAGACTATTTGTGCTCAGTAACCGAAAACCTGTATGAGATATATAAAGAATATAAACAATTTGTTAAGTCGTAAGACAGGTAAAATTTTACGAAAACGTAAAAATTAAAAAAAATATTTAACCTTGTTATGTAACAAGCCTAATGATAGATAAAGATATTTTTGAAAGTTTGCACCAAACGGTGCTATCAGCGTCAAATAGCCAAATAGATTGTACATATTGAAACGGCACTATATTTGCCTAACGAATTAAAACAGAAAACTTGTTTAGTTGTTGCAACTATATTTTTTTCCGTTTCTATTGCACCTAATTAATTTTTAGCAAGTATAGAATTAATCTCTGTTAAATTATCTCGACAATAGTATGCAAAATATCTTGACTCCTTTAGCTAACAAGGCTATAAGGTAAAGCACTCTCTGATCTCTGATGCTTCGCATCATGAGTCGTGCAATAGTTTAAAATTTAAAAAACAAGCTATTATAAATAATCCAGACTAAAAAGTAGAAAATAAATAATAGTTTAAAAAAACTAAAAAACACGCTTTTTATAGAAAACCAAACTAAAAAATAGAAAATAAATTTTAATGAATTTAAATTAAGAAAATAGTGTTAAAAATTTCAATGAATATAAATTAATAATAGTGTGAATAAAAAAATTATTTTATTTTAAAAAAAGCGTGGGGTGCTTTTTAAGATATTATCGAAATGATAATCACCCTACTCATATCTGTCATATAAAATATTTATAACTATTGACACCATGCACCCCACGCTCTTTTTAAAATAAAATATTTTTTTATTGACACTATTATTAATTTATATTCATTGAAATTTTTAACATTATTTTCTTAATTTAAATTAATTTAAATTTATTTAAATTAATTTAAAAAGAGCGTGGGGTGCATCCCCACGCTCTTTTTAAAATAAAACATTTTTTTATTGACACTATTATTAATTTATATTCATTGAAATTTTTAACATTATTTTCTTAATTTAAATTAATTAAAATTTATTTTCTATTTTTTAGTTCGGTTAAGTAAAAAGCGTGTTTTTTAGTTTTTTTAAACTATTATTTATTTATATTCTAAGGTAGGGTATGTGTGCCTATTCGCGTCCATTTCGCGGACACCATTTATAAAACTCTTAAAAATAAGTGTATTAACAAACTAGGGAAATGAAAAGTCGTTTCTGCCTATAATATAATACAATATATTTGTAACACATATACCAAGACAAAAGAACTGTTCACATAATTTTTCCGGTTTAAAAAAATAATGAATTTTAGCTATACAAAAAAGTGGTATAAATAGCTATAATTTTAGTAAAAAAATAGTGAACCGGCGCGCGTTTCATACGTAATTTTTCGATATTTTAATTAAAGATTTTATTAGTTCCTAGACCTTGCAAATGAATAAAAGAATAAAAATAATGATGATTTTGATTGATTATTGTATTTTTTAAGGTGAAAATGAGGTGGATGCGATCTGGTATACCAATTTTACGAATTAGTTTGCGTCCAGGGTGGACTCGAACTCATCTTACTATTTCTAACTTGATCCTTTATTTTAATATAAATAAATATGTTATAAGGAAGGGGCTTCATTTTGTTTTTACCACTATTATCATTCTTATTAAAATAGCTAATTTGAGTCCACATAATTATGGCAATAGAAAAAGATACAGATGTCCAAATTTACCTGGATGCAAACTGGATGGACGGATTATACTATATACCAGTTTGTGTCCACTTGTTTATTTAAATGCTAAATCTTAAGTAACTGATTTATAAAATTAAATCAGACAGTTATAGATAGATGGTAGTCGGTAAAGTGCATTGTATAATCCTGTCAGGACTACTGCCACCGCTCGGGAAGGGAACAAGCGCATTAAACTGTTTCTGCCTTCTTCCACTTATACACAAGCAGTTATATGATAAATTTTAAGTACATTAAGACAAATATACTATAACATACTTATATTCAGGCTTGTACTCCCCAAAGTTGACAAAGGTGCAACTAGGACACATACAATTAGCCTAAGATACTCAGTTCAACAATGCGATAGATGACAAACCTATTGCCTACCGGGCACATGTTTTATTCTGGATGACGATGTTTTCATTAGAAAATAAAAAGATAAATAGTATATCAACAACGAAAGAGGGAACATAATAGGTAAAAACTGAAGGAAACTAAAAATTTTTGTAAAATTGACGTGCTGGATGTGAAATCTCAAGAAAATTGGTTACCTGCAGATCTAACAAAATCTTTTAAAGATTTTAAAATGTTTGTATTCTAAAATTAAGATATTGTGGATGCAAAAAAAAATTTATATGACCTAGTGGTGATGATATAAGGCAGGTCCTTATATAAACAATCGATGATGTAATTTTGGGCTAGAAATCATCTGAGCTGCAAATAGCAATGAACTAATGAATGAGGATTGGAAAGAAAAAGGCATATCTACATTTGAATGCAAATGAAACCAAAATAGGACATGAAAGAGATGTAGTCATAACATATTCAAGAGTTTTAGTAGACGTAGTAGAGCTGGTGAAAATAAATGAATTTGTTTATCCGAGTAGTGCTTTTTGCAGGGATAGTTTAATTGACAGCAATCGTAACAATAAGATCAGAGAAAGAGTGAGATTAAATATAAGTATTTTGTTTCAATATAGAGTAAGGGCATGTTCCGTTGTTTGGTACACATTTTAAGAATGGCAGATTAAAGATTGCCAGTACAGATATACATTGCGGAACTGGAAGGACAAACTTAGTAACACGGGGAGACAGTTTATATTACATTGGCAATTTAACCCAGGGCCAACACTTGCCATCACAGTCTCCACAACCAGCTTCTTTGTTTGAAAAAAGGAATGAATGTGACACTTGGTACTTACTCGATATTCTCTGTTAACCTAATAGGAACTAGGCGTTAACATATGCCATCATCATCATCATTTCAGCCATAGGACGTCCACTGCTGAACATAGGCCTCCCCCATTGACTTCCACTTCGACCGGATGGAAGCGGCCTGCATCCAACGAGACCCCGCGACCCTCATAAGGTCGTCTGTCCATCTCGTAACATATGTATTTATAATGAAAGACTTAAAATCCAACATTTCTACAAATTTTCTTAATAAAATCTCCCCTTAACCCCTTTATAAGCTGGTGGACGCAAACTGGTCCATAAGTGGACGCAATCTGTATTTTGTGGACTCAAACTTTTATATTTTATCTCAAACCTGGAAACTCCACTAAGTGGACATAAATAGGCGAAACAACAAAAAAGTTTTGAGGATGGATATTTATTTATGGTTACAAATGCTTTTTTTTCTCTTTCAATTTTGGCTTCACTTTATTTGGTGATAAGTGTTATAGCAATGATATTCACAGTTTAAAAAAATGTGAATATTTAAATTTTATTTTAAATGTAACCAGCAGACATTCACATTTTTGATGGATTTTATCAATATATTTTAAGTTTTTAAAATTGTTTACAAACCTCCACCTTATATTCAGGAAAATAACTAATTAGTAACCAGTAACAATGAAGTTATTTGCAGGAATACAATACCCACTCTATTTTATAAGTACCTCTTTCTCGTTATAGTGAAAGTCGTGACTACATATTGTCTTAATTTTTACACATCCATCCAATTCCTCTACACCCCATTGTTTTACAGATCCATCTATGCAGCCAGTAATTAAGTTCTTTTTTTCTGGCCATAATGGGGACACATCCACACTCACGATTCTAAAAACAAAAAAAAATCACATTTCAGAATTAGAAATATATTTATTCAATTGAAACATACAAGTGGTATTTGTGCGCGTCGACATTTTTTTTAAACTACCACCGGATCGGATTTAATTAGATAATATTTTTATTCGCCGACCTAAAACAACTTACTTTTCGAAGTGTGACCGGTTGACCACATGGGCCCTAAACCGCTGGTTTTCTTGTAAAACACCTTCATAACTAGGATTTATAGGTTGTAATACACAAAGACTCTTGCTAGGGCCCCCGTATATAATCCAGTTATCTCTAGTGACAACTAAACCTGATGGCTGAAACCAATTCGGAGAAGGAAACAATACTGATTCATCCATTCTTACTTTTAGATAATTTCGTTAGATGAACACTATATGCAAACAAATAACAATGCAAGATACAACTGGTTAACTAACGTAATATAAAAAAATAAGAAATTCAAAGTAAATATTCAACAGTTAAAATAATAAACAGCGCGACCGGTAGTTTTTCGCAAATAGATTCAAAATAGATTTGTATTTTTTAACAATCGAATCTTTTATTAAAAATTATAGTTATATGACAATTTATCAAAGTTGCCACTTGCCAAATAATGTTACCTAGCTACGTAGTAAAATTCGTAGGAGGGTATATGTAGTATTGTATTCTCTTGGCCTTTCTCTCTATCTTTGTTCAGTCATCAGTGAAAGTGCATAAATGAAGTAATCATGAAAAAATTAGTGTATCATGAATTTCCTCGCTGCCGCCAAATCTCATAGACGAGCTTGTGTAATGAATCCACCGCATTACTCAAGACCCAGACATGAATTTGTAAATAGTGACTAATGAATGAAATAAAAAATAAATACGGAAGAAATGAATTGAAAATATAAAACAAGAAAAAGATTTACTAATACCTACTAATACGGAAGACGTGGCCGTATGGACTCAGATCCTGTGCCTTTCACCGACTGGGATAAAATTAAAAAAAAAAAACAAACTAAAAAAAAGAAAGAGAGTTTTGGTGCCATCGTGAATGAAGATGGTCATATTTTTTCATAATTATTGAATTTGGTGTTTATATTGAGTGAAATTAGTTAGTTTAAATGGGAATTAGTTTAATTTTGTCTAGTGAACGTGCACAAATGAAATAATCATGAAGAAATTAGTGTATCGTGAATTTCCACGTTGCCGCCAAATCTCATAGATAAGCTTGAGTAACGAAACCACCGGTTTACTTAAGACCCTGACATGACTTAGACCTATGACTTACGACTTATGACCTAAAATGACTTATGATTACTAAGAAGAATTTATTTATATACGGAAGACATGGCAGCATGGCCGAAAGGTCTTAGCCGGCCCCAGAAAGGGGCAAAATAACCTAAAAAAAAACCTAAAAAAAAAAGAACTGGGGGGTTGGCGGGAACGGTCGGAGGGGGAAGGCGCGCTTTTCGAGGGTTCCCTCCAATCTCTAAACTAAAAATGTGTAATATAATGTAAAATGTATAATTTGTAAATTAATTAAAGTGTAAATATTACTTAGGTGTGTGTAAATGTGATTTAGTAAATAAACTGTACTAGTGAAAGACTATTGTAGTGTTTTATCACGACAGAAGAGGCAGAGGCCTGAACAAGAAAGAAAATTGAAGACTAAATGGGAAAAAGACATGAAAGATTAAGGTATGGGTTTATTACATAATATAGGACTAGTATAAAGTATAGAGGTAAAAAAAAAAATAAAAATACTTTATGTACTGACGTAGAAGTTTTGGCGCCACCGTGAAAGAAGATGATTTTGATGTTCAGAATTTTGGTTTTAAAATTTGTGTGAAAATAATCGTAATTCAAGGATGTGACGTACTATAAAACAAATTAACAAATATGTAAACTTCAAGAAATTAAAAGTAGAGACGTATTGGGCGTGTTCGGCCGAATTAAGTACTTAGTAAGCCAGTTAGCATAAAAAAATTAAAGTCTTACAAGCTGACTGTAGCGCTTTTCGGCGAGGACAGACTTACTGGCTTGACATAACACAAAACACCGGTTTATGTCATATCCCGTACATAAACAATAAGCAAAATGGCGTCGTATATTAAGCCATACTTACTGCGTTAGCACTTATTTTGTGTCCCGGCCGAAAATTTTGTAAGCATAGTAAGTGACTTACTAAATTTAGTAAGTACTTCGGCTTACTTACTTACTTACTTCGGCCGAACACGCCCATTGAAGGACTCAAATAGGTAACCTTTGTATTAGTGAAGGAAATGACTTTTAAAAAGGGGAAGACAATATGTTCAGAAACTGAAAAATGACTATAAAATTTTAATACGAAAAAGAATTTATTATTACGGAAGACTTGGCAGCATGGCCGAAAGGTCTTAGCCGGCTCCAGAAAGGGGCAAATTGGGGCGTATTACATTGTCAATATTATCGTGATCCTAATATCGCAATATCGCAAGTATTGAAAGGGGCTATTACATTTGTCAATAATATCATCATTAGTATACAGTTGAATTTACTAGAGTGAAGTTGTGTTTTACATTCGAATGAAATTAAGATAATCCGAATTCTACATAGATAATAGTAGTGGTAATTGAAGATAAGCAGCTATAGCAATAATATTAGCATAAGCGTTGAAAACCAAAGAGAAAAGAAAGTGCCGGGCTCCTTTGCAGAATAGACTATCTGCTTTTCGGCCAGACAGGACGTAAAAGGCGAGCATAGGCTTACCGTTACTAAAAAAAGACTTTTTACCGTGTATATTTTTTTATTAACAAAGAAATAAAGATAAATTGATTATTGTAATATATTGTGTATATTTGATAAAAATATTAATAGTAAGTGTAATAAATTGTAAAGTGTAAAGATTTTTAATTTAATTTCCCTAATATATATACAAAC
>NJDD01004940.1:0-58653 GCA_002245505.1 Calephelis nemesis | reverse complement strand
ATTTTAGAATTTATATTTGTTATCGTCGGCACTTGGTGGAATTCCATTGTAAGTATACACACTTCTTTGAGGTTAATGCTTGTACTTTTCAACTGTACACTTTAATTAGTACTTTATGTTACACTATAGCCAACCGGTTTTTCTTTTACAGCATCATCAGGGCTTTATAACTAACTAAAGATAAAAAGTCTGTTTTAATTCAACATTCAGTACTTACCTATTTGGTTGGATGTTATTGACGGTACCCTATATTATTTTCCTATGTGGTACCCACATAAAAATGTTAATTGTAAAAAAACCACAACAAAGTTATACCACAGCAAGTTTTTTCCCCAAACCCCAAAGTAAGCAAATTATATGCTTGTGTTATGGGTGGTACATAGAAAAACTTAAACAGATACCTACCAGAGTAAATTTTATAAACAACCAGACCAGGAAATGCAGACATCTAAATGGCTGCCTCCGTCGAACCCGAGCTTCGCGGTTGGTCAATGTAGTTAAGTGTGCACGCTAGTCACTCGACCAATGAGGCTGTCAAAAGCATGCACTATTTTTAAAAGCAGTTTCGATAAGGCAATTGATATTTTTTCTCATTCTTCAAATTTTGGCGATACTAGAAATTTACCTTCCTGGGCAATAGCCTCAAGTAGCCGTACTATAAATCCAGTGCTGTAATCTAGCTCAAGATGCTTATTCAAATATGATTATACGCTTCTAGAAATTTACCTTTTACCTTCACCATACAAGCTTTTTTTTACCTTTGTCATGCCTGATAGGTATAGACTGGTCTACTACCAGTGCTGTGCAGCAAATTACCCGGGTAATCCATCTTGCACAATATGCATTACATCCCGGACAGGTCAGAGACACACCCGTAACATCTTTGGTGTATATAGGCCACAGTTGTCTCTCAGGAGAGCCGTTTGCGTGTTCGATGACCCCTCACATAAAAAAGTAAAATCAAAATCGAAATTGTGAGCTTAATATAGGTACTTTCAAAGATTTCAAAGCCGCAGGTATTCATGAATGCGACAAAACATATCCAATTAAGCTCTCACAAAAGCTTTGGCAAAAGACTTTACTTGCAGATAAAAAGCGTTATCGTGTTATCAGCCTCTAGGACAGGGGTGGGCAAATTCTTTTGACCACGGGTCGGTAAGTTAAAAAAATTTAGTTGCGGGCCAGTAAGTTATAATAATTAATCTTGAGGCGGGCCGGTTTATTAAAACACCTAAAACTAACAGATTATAAAACGTTGTATAAAGATAACATAAGGCATTTTTTTATTTTACAATCCTTTATTAAAATAAAATCTATTTATGAAGTCTTAACATATGAAATACGCAATATATATTTTTGAAATATCGATTCAGTATCTTAATTGTTCAAATTTCTAGTCTGTTAACATTTCGACCATTATTTTTTTAAGGAGGTTCAAATTTATTCTAAAAAAACCCTCGGCGGTCCGGATTAAAATCTCTCAAGGGCCGGAACCGACCCGCGGGCCGTTATTTGCCCACAACTGCTCTAGAAGGTTGTATAGGCCACTGCATACATACGCATGCGCTCTGAAACCCTCCATCAGCTGTTCTTCCTACACCCATAAGCTTGTTAAGGTTGTGCATTTTTCTAACATCGTTTTTATACCTGTAGACAAAATCTATAATTGTGTTTTATATAAAAAGTGTTTAAAATGAAGGCTGCGGCAATGTCTGTGTGGATTTTCATCAATCTTCTCTGTTTTGGGATGTGTGGTTACTTGTATTTGATATGGTCACAATACTGGATGAGTATAGAAAAGCAAAGGTTGTTTAATAAATCTCTTAACGAGGTACGAAAACCTAACGGGATCAGCTATCAGACTTTTTCGGAACAGGTGATATCAAACAATAGTTCTTTAGCAAATAAAATACGAAGATCTGTTGTTGCTATTAAGACAATACAATCATCTTCGAATAAGTCCTTAGGCTCACATGCTCCTCCGTCCAGTAATGTTATACTGAAGAGTCGTGGTAGTCCTAGATTTCCGAATATACATAAACCAATATTGGAATTGGATTCTGAAAAATATGCTTGTAATGATTACACCACAAAAGAATGTGAAACCAAAACGTCTGAATTTAAGGAATTGTTACTTAAGGAGTTCCATAGAGTTTTAATGACTGATAGTAAAGTATTTACATCGGGTCTAGACTCGCAAAATTTTTACGATGTCAAATATAAAAAGAAAAATTCGGAATCTCCTAACCGTGATGAAGATATATTGTGTGCTCTTAAGAATGTGGCAATAAAAACTGTAACAGCAGAAGATGAACCTTTTAGGAGTTTAGGTTTTAAAATACCTAAGAGGCCTCTGCAGGAAGGTCGGTTTTATAACACATGTGCTGTTGTAACAAGTGCTGGAGCTCTTCGGGGATCACGCTTAGGAGAGCTCATAGGTAAGACAATATATTTTAATAGGTATATTAGCTACGTGAATTTCGTTCATACATATTTAAATGTCAGGTCCTTCGTGAGGTATTCAGAGGGTATCAAGTTCTAAGTTTGAATATTCTTTTAGCTTCTTCTTCATATCTGTTTAGCTTCCTCCAGATTCAGACTCGTGAAGTTTTAATGTACTTATTTTTTTTATAATTTTAATTTTTATATTAGAGTTCAGCGAAGAAGCACACGGCTCTTATGATACTAAGAGACAACCATGGCCTATAAATACCATAGATGTTACAGATGCGTCGTGCGTTGTACAAGTTTACCAGCTACCCTACCCTCCAGACTAGATCATGTCAGAGTCATTATAGCACCAGGAATAGGTGAGGCGGTGGATCTCTGTTGCTTAGTTGCTGCATAGCACTCTTCCGCCAGTGGTTTTGTTGGTAATGACCTATGTTTTTACCTGGGCTCGCCTTTGATGAGCTGCCTGGTAGAGTGGGAGATAGTCCCGCAGCAATATATTCTAATCACCAGACCGGGACCAACACGGGAGAAACATTGTAGTTTATAATATTTAATTTGGTCAAAAAAAGATGGAGGATTCCTAGTAAGTTCTGTGCAGCAGCGCGCTTGGATTGGTCACAGGCAGTTTTCGTTTAAAAAAACATAATGTTGAACTTCAAAACGAATGTTAAAGTTCCTTCTTTAGGAACACATTTTTATTTCTACAATTAATTGGGCAACATATTTTCTCTGTGTCTATATTTATCCAAAATTTTGAGGAACCGAAATAGATGGATTACATGAAAACAGTCTGCATTAAGTGCTCACGTACCAAAAAACTGTGTCAAGAGCCCTTAAAAGACGGAATATTGAAAAATGTTTGGCAGCTCGATATCCATTGTAGCCGTTGGTTTCTAATGGTAGCTTATGGTAGTTAGGGTTAAAACTAATTATGTTTTAAAATTTTGTTCAAATATTTAAAACGTAATATGTTACAAATCATTAATAAATTAGTATAATTTTATAGATATTATAGCACACCATAATGTGGTAGAATATGTTGGTATTAACAAATATCTTTTGTTACAGCTTTTAACACACATTTTCGGCAAATAAATAAATTTCATTTTTCGAATAATTAAACTAGTTATAAATATAAATAATTTACTTAAACGTTAAAGTGTATGTAATTAGATAATATTTTTTTATCAATATTAAAATATTTGCACACCAAAATGTGGTAGAATATGTTGATATACTTAGTTACCTAAATATTTTGTTACATTTACACACATATTCCGCAAATAAATAATTTTCTTTCTTTCTTTCTAATTCTTAGGTACTATGCTAACTCTCTAATATGATGTAGGAGATGGCGTTTAGCATCAATTAGTTATATATCAAAAGATTTGTTACTTCGATTCTTTATTTATATATCTATATTTAGGAACAAAATTAATACAACTGATAAATATATGCATCAAAAACGACGGTTGGTTTCATTGTATTTTTTTGTCATGATGCTAGTGAAAAATACCGATTTAAAAAAAAATGTAATCTCACCAACATATATCTCCGTAAAGATAGGCAGAGGCACAGCTAGGACAACCACGACTAGCCGAAGGCAATAAGTCCCACAATGTGATAGGTGGCAAGCCTATTGCATACCAGGCACTTGTCAAATCCCAGGCAATGTTATTTTTTAATAGAAAATTGAAAACACACATTTTAATTTTTTTAAATTTTCCAACCTGGGAATCGAACCCGAGACCTTAAGAAGTCAAGTCCGATGCCGGATCAGTGAGGCGATTTGGATTCTATGCACTCGTATAATAGAGTTTCGTGTATTACATACAGTTGTGCTGACATAATAGCTCTAGAGCTTGTATGAATAAACTTTAAAATGTTTAAAAGTAAAAATTCCTATCTTGAGATGCCACTTCTTGCTTACACTTCACGAGGTTTCTAGAAACAAGCGTTAAGGAATGTATTCTCTATGGGCCTAGATCAGTAGCTACGGACACGAGAATTGTATTAACATCCTGTCCCAAATATTGACTTTAGGGACTGATCTTAAATCAGGTATAGCTAAATTAGCCTCCTCCTTCTGTAAGATTGTAATTACTCTCCCTCTCTAATTAAAAGTTTTTGTGAGAAAAGGACTCATTATAATTTAAGTGTACTTAAAAAAGAATCACTCCAATTGATTAATAAATTACCATGTCGTGATTTTATAATTTTTTTCGAAATATAGCTTATGCCTCCGAGTCATAAGCTATATTTCCCCCGTGTTGGTCCAAGCTCCTTTGCAGAATAGACCATCTGCCTTTCTTGCCAGGCAGCTCGTAAAAGGTGAGCATAGGCTTATCATCACTAACACCGTGACATCTGACTAGGTGGTAGAGTTTCGCAGCTACTCGCCCGGATTGGTACCACCGCCTTACCTATTTCTGCCGCCATAACGTTATGACGTGTTCCGGTTCGGAGGGTAAGGTAGCCGGTAAACTTACTTTTGCTCGAGGTCTAACATCTTGACCTCAGATTGGCAACGCACCATTGCCATCTTTGGTGTCTTTAGGTGGCGTGAATTTCTTACCATCAGGAAATCCGTCTGCTTGTTTGCCTTCCTATAATATAAAAAAAGATGGTAGTACGAGTACATAAATTTTATCAATGTCACACTAGTGGTTTTGAGTTCTACATACATAATAACGCATAAATTTTCGTTTCGTACGTAGATGATTCACATATTAAAATCGAAATCGGTTCTTTTAGTGCAGTTAAATTATAAAACAACTTTTTGTCTAAAGCTTACGAGTTATGTCAGTAAAATGAATTGTGAATCTTGTTCATATTTTTAAGACGACTGTCATTATGCCAGTGTTGGTCCGGGCTCCCTTGCAGAATAGACCATCTATTTCCTGCCAGGCAGCTCATAAAAGGCGAGCATAGGCTTACCGTCATAACACCGTGACATCTCAGTAGGTGGTAGAGTTTCGCACCGACTCGCCCGGATTGGTACCACCGCCTTAGCTATTCCTGGCGCCATAACGTCCAATGCTTGCCATTGACGTGTTCCGGTTCGACGGGTGAAGTAGCCGGTAAACATACTTTTGCTCCAGGCTAAACATCCCAGCCTCAGGTTGGCAACGCACCATTACCACCTTTGGTCTCTTTAGAAATCTGTCTGCTTGTTTGCCTTCCAATATCATAAAAAAAAATTCAATTGATAGAAAAAAAAATCAAAGCAGAATCCAAAATTCGAAACAAAAACAAGATTCGCATATTTTTTACAGACATAACTATTAAACTTTACGCATTTTTTTTTCAATAGAGCCCGTTTTAGGAATCACTCCGCGTTAACGGCCCTAAGTAGATAAGTGCAACACAAACCTGACGATTACTCACAATAATGTATGTGTATTATAGTACGATTGTAGTAGATAGGTGATCGACCGGCATTGTGCGGTTATCGGATCGGATCTTTGCTTTGTAACCGCATTATCATGCGCAGGCGGCGTTCTTCGACGAACGACCGAAATCATATGCGAGTTACACGAATTATATTACTATTGTTTGCGGGACTTCACTTATTACTCACAAAGTAGGCAGTTTTAGTGATTAAGGGTTAGTTGTCCTCAAACTACAGTAGAGTTACTCTTGAATCTCGATTTCTTGCAAATTCGAAATCGGAATCGAATAGGCATGTCACTTTAGATAGCATAAAACACAGCAGGTACTAACGGATTATTAATATTTAGTTCTTAAAAAAATTAACGTACCCTATAAAGTATCTTCACGCCCATATCCCCGAAGAGGTAGGCAGGGCACCAAAAAAAGTTTACGCCCATATATCTCCATAAAGGTAAGAGGCACAACCAGGTCACCCACGACTAGTCGAAGACACTAAGTCCCACATTGTGATAGGTGGCAAGCCTATCGCCAACCAGGCACATATTATCGAATCCCAAGCAACGTTTTTTTAGCGTACCCTATAAAATAATTATTTGTTTACCATTAACTAAATAGTAATGATTCGCACGTTAAAAACAGTACTAAACTCTATTTTTTTAATAAACTAATACCAAAAAAAATGTACTGCGTCGTTATTGGTCCACCTAATCAACATAAAGTTAATTTAAATCAATCAGAAGGCGCCATTACAGTTTGACAATGAGAACAAAGGCGTAGTGCCAATCGCTACAAACGCTACATCTCACTCTTTCGGTATCGAAAATATGCGAGGGACATACTCAGCACCTAATCGTTTGTTAACATTTAGTTCCAAAAAATTAACGAATCTGATAAAATAAATAATTGTTTATTATTAACTAAATGTTAATGATTCACTACTAGCTTTGTGTTCAAGAGCAGGTGCTCTTAAAGTGAAAAAAAAGCATCTTCACGCCCATATCCCCGAAGAGGTAGGCAGAGGCACAACAAGGGCACCCACAACTAGCCGAAGACACTAAGTGACATATCAGTGACATATCCGATTACAATTTCCAAGTAGTATGAAATCGAGATTCAGTAGTAACCCTACAGATCTATCTATCATAATTCGTCATCCTAGCGTACCTATATTGTATTATATTTGGCCCTATATAAAATATTTTCTGTATTGTTAATTTTGCTAGCTGTAAGTATTCCTTTAATGGTAAAATAAAATAAAATAAAATAAATGTTATATCGCCTTGTTGGTCGATGATTTACGGCTAATATTAATAATCAATCCTAATCCAAAACTCGCTGTCCAAGATTGATATTTTGATCCATTTCTATGTTATCGCTTGCCAATAACATATCTGTGGACAGGATATATATGGCAATTGGGTATAGGATAGGCCGGCGGATACGCAGCTATCTAGATTGCTTGAAATCCATCTTTAGAGAAATATTATTAACATTGGCCGTTAGCGTACACGCTTAACGCCACCGCCTACCTACGAGGCTCTGGTTCGATTCCGAAAGAAAGCAGGCATTTGTTTGATGAACATCGGTTATCTTTATTCCTAGGTCTGGCGCTGCACTCAGAAACATTAATTAACATTTAATCTATCATTAAATTACGATTTTCGTACAAAATATCAACTTAATGACTGATTTAATAAAAGCCGGGGGAAGTTTTAATTATTTTATTAGTATCTGTTTAAAGTTATTTCTATGTATGATACCTAATTGACAACACCACAAATACTTATCTATATTTTGTGCTATAATTCATAATACAAATATATAAGGTACAAATATACTATAAGGTATTTTAAAGAGTCTGATTTTTTAAGGAAAAATTAAAAAAAAATTAGACTCAAAATAAACAAATTAGAGCACTTCTAATATTTCGTATAAGATCAGGAACAGATTTAAGAACAGCTGGGAGTGCTGTCTTTTTAGCGACTAGGTAGGTATCTATGTTTTTAATTCACTTATTTGCATGTATGTTTTTTTGTATTATTTTTTACGTTTTAGCTAATTTGAGAACCTTGTACAGTTTTCTTAAATTGGATTTAGATCTATTTTGTTTAATTTGTTCAGAGTTTTTTATGACATTGGAAGGCAAATAAGCAGGATTTCCTAATGGTAAGAATTTCACGCCGCATAGAGATATCAAAGGTGAAAATGGTGCGTTGCCAACCTTACGCCGGGATGTTAGACCGCGAGCAAAAGTAAGTTTACCGGCTACCTTATCCCCCGAACCGGAACATGTAAATGGCAAGCACTAACGTTATAGTGTCAGAAATAGTTAAGGCGGTGCTACCAATCCGGGCGAGTCGCTGCGATACTCTACCACCCATTCAGATGTTACGGTGTTAGTGACGGTAAACCTCTGCGCGCCTTTTATGTTGTATGTGTTGTTGTATGCGGCCTAACATCCCGGCGTCAGGGTGGCAACGCACCATTACCACCTTTGGTGTCTCTAGGCGGCGTGAATTTCTTAACATCAGGAAATCCGTCTGCTTGTTTGCCTTCCAATGTCATAAAAAAAAATACCTGAGTGATTTGGTCGTAGAATGTCAACCTAGAGCTGCTGAGGTATCTACAATCATCCATATTCGTGTTCTATATCTTATTTGTAAATTTTTCATCTGCCATTCTTTCCGCATGACTAAACAAAGAGTATGTTATTTCTCGTTTTTTATACTATAACACTTTCTTTACATCCTATTTATTTCTGATACTGTCGTGCTTTTTCTGATATAAACAACTACCTATCGTTTCCATACAGTAACCCTTGGATAGGCGCAGAATTATTAATAATTGATATTAATAATATTGCACATTGAGAAATCATTGTGCTCCAAACTGCCCGCGTGATTAGTTGTTTAATCTTTTTTTTTCTATTTAGTATGATTGTGGCTATAACAATATTTTCTATTCTATTCATGGATGCGAGATAGCATGCCATTTAAGTGCATATTTTATTATTCATTATGTGATTTATTCATGATGTATTTTATACAGAAATACGCGACGTTCCGATACGCAGATATGGCAAGAGGAGACAACATCATGGCGCCAGTGTTAGTTATCTTTATAGATGGTGCATAAGTACAGTCGGCTAAGGCGTTAAGTCGTCGATGTCCTGGCTGTAGACAAAAATGTATAGAGATTTCATGCACTATTCATTCCGACTGCCAAAAAGAAGAGTACAATGTGTT
The DNA here is from genome assembly GCA_002245505.1 of Calephelis nemesis. Lineage (NCBI taxonomy): Eukaryota > Metazoa > Arthropoda > Insecta > Lepidoptera > Riodinidae > Calephelis > Calephelis nemesis. The sequence continues at coordinate 49,561 of NJDD01004940.1, read as the reverse complement.
AAGAGTTAAAAAGACGGTATTATATTTAGTTATTTCTGGTATTAATGAATGTTTTTTTTGTGTAAGAGGAGGCTAACGAGGAAGCTATTTTACGAAAGTGATTTTGGCTGTAGCATCAGGGGTGTCACTCACAGTTTCGTTGTCGTAATTATAAAAAAGATTAAACTCTTTTTTTGAATGTCCTATGATATTAATCGCCTCCGTGGTCTAGCGGTTCAGTTGTTGGACTTGGCTGCATGAGGCCCCGGGTTTGAATCCTGGGTCGGGCAACAAAAAGAAAATTGGATTTTTTCAATTTTCTAATAAAAAGATATTGGTCGGGATTGGATATGAGCCCGGTTGGCGATAGGCTTGCCAACTATCACATTGTGGGACTCAGTGTCTTCAGCTAGTCGTGGGTGCCCTGGTTGTGCCTCTGTCTACCTCTTCGGGGATATGGGCGTGAAGATACTTTTTTTACTTTTTTTTTCCTATGATATTCTCGTAGAACCAGTTAGCAAACAGGATATTAGTTTTTGCACGATTTGAAGACCTTAAAAATAGTGACATTAAGTTGGAAACTGTAGGGTTATCTACTCTTAGATCTCGATATGACGCAAATTGGAAATTGGTACATACAGTTTTAGGTACTTTTGAACATAGTACTAGTAGATTATTAACATTTAGCTACAAATAAATTCAACGAATTCGATAAAATAATTTATTGTTTACTTTCTTTTTCTTTTCTTTCTTTTAGTTAAGTTTTGGCCTTTACGTTAGTATTTTGCCATTAGTCAAGTAGAATTTTGCATCAAATTTTATATCAATTTTTCAGTCATTAGTCATCAGTAAGTCATGTCAGGCTCTTGGGAAAAGCGGTGGCCTCGTTACAAAAGCTCTTGTAATGAGATTTGGCGGCAACGAGGAAATACACGTTACGCTAATTTATTCATGATTATTTCATTTGTGCACTTTCACTGAAGAAAATTGTACAAAATGCCACCAAAATTGACTAATTTCACTCAAAATCAACACGAAATTCAATAGCTATGAAAAAACTTCGACCATCTTTTTTCTCGATGGCGCCAAAACTATTTCTATTAAACTATTGCTATTAATTAAATGTTAATGATTCGTCAGTGTTGTGTTAAAAAGTGCCTATTTAAAATGACATAATTGATTCCAAACTCAAATTTTGTATGAAACTAGCTTCAAGAGTAATCCTGCTGATTTGTAATACCCCAGATGATGCCGACGATGTTCGAGGGATCGTTCATCATAGATCGATTAGCTCGTTTGCCTTTATTTTAGTAAAACCACGTCAATTGGTATGCAAACTGACATAAAATAATTTAAAAACAGTATGGCGGTATATGCTATAAAATAGAAATCTTTAAAAAATACGAGAATCAAAACAAAATCTACGTTTCGCGTACTTAACCATATTTTTTTAACAATGTTCATACGGAAGTAGGTAAATAAGAGTACCTAGTAGAGTAATGTAAATAAGAATCAAGATTCCTCTTGACGCATTAAAAAAACAAAGTAAAACTCGTTCGAATTTTAACAAAAATAATGTTTATCATGGTTAACAGTTGTCATAAGCAAATAAAACATACACTTAACTATTATCAATGTAATACAGTTTGGTGTAGCAGTTGAAAAAAGTCATTAAGAAAGAAGAACGTAATTAATCGAGTTCAAAAAAACAAGAAGGTTCTCAATTCGGCCTGTATATACATATAATGTACACCGATTTCTCCAAGGTTTCTTAACCGATTTACGTAATTCTTTTTTTGTTTGATGCGGAAATAAATCCATCCCATAAAAATCCCATAACAATCTGAACTTTTACGTAAATATCGGAGTTTCTCGGCTGTCGTACCCAGTAATAAAAAAATGTTGCTTCAAAATTTTAGACTATTCGATTAGTAATTTGTAGTATTTATAGTCGATAGAGACGTCACTCAGTCGTCCTTTGAAATCATATTTAATCTGAATGTTGTGTGTTAATTTAGCAATGCCCTTTGAAATAATGAACTTTTTTATAGTTTTACAACCATTTATAAAATTCAGGCACAAAGTCATTGACATGCATTTTTATTACTCAGAAATATAATATTACAATGACAAATGCCATACTGAGTCATGAGTATTTTTTTAAAATATAAAATAGCAATGCATGTATGTGTAAGGTTGAAATGTTAGGAATATTTCTATATAAATAACCTAATTATATAAAATATCAATACGTAATATAACTTCGAAGAGAAATTTGTGTTGTGTTGGTAAAAAAAACATTGTTTACACAGTTACAACTTCTAGCTAGACAAAGTGTGGGAGAAAATTTAATTTCTACAAACATAGGTTAGTTTATCATACTTCATACTAATAATATAAAGAGGAAAACTTTGTTTGTTTGTTTAGTTGTAATGAATAGGCTCTAAATCTACTGGACCGATTTTAAAAATTCTTTCAACATTCGAAAGCTACATTATCCACAAGTGACATAGGCTTTGTTTCATTCAAATCGGTATAGTAGAAGCCAAGTCAGGCGAAGCTGCGTGAAACTGCTAGTCTTATATATAAAATTCTGGTGTCACAATGTTCGTTCCCATACTCCTCTTAAACGGCTTGAATGATTTTCATGAAATTTCGTGAGCATATTGAGTAGGTCTGAGAATCGACCAATATCTATTTTTTGTAACTCTAAGTGACGAGGGTGAATCTTTTTCATACCCCTTAGTGATAAAGGTGACTCACCCCAATTTTTTCATAGCAGAACAACGTCTGCCCGGTCAGATAGTACTTTTATGAAAATAAATGGTTTAGATTTTTCTGAACAGGTGGAAACAACAAAATCTTTTTATTGGCCTGCAAAGAGTATGTAAATTCTACGTAATATTGGTCTGAGTACAGAACATATTCTTCGTCTCTCTTGCGGTTCAAAATTAATATGAATTACTTTGTCCATTTCTTGGCTTAGTGACCTTTGGGCCATATTCAATCTTCTTCCGTAATCAATATATATTTTTCTTGCAGATTATTTTCAGTTCATATCTTCAAATACTTTTACTATATTCATAAGTCGGCATAGTCTTGTCAGGGTCTTGGGTAAAATAGTGACCTCCTTAATCAAGCTCATCTAGTTTATGGCGGCAGAGAGGAAATACACGCTAGGTATACCAATTTCTTCATGCGCACTTCATTTGTGCACTTTAACAAAATTGTACGAAAAGCCGCCAACATTTAATAATTTTACTCATATGGTGGACTAGGTGGTAGAGTTTCGCAGCGACTCGCCCGGATTGGTACCACCGCCTTACCTGCTCCTGCCGCCATAACATCATGAAGTGTTCCGGTTCAGAGGGTAAGGTAGCTGGTAAACTTACTTTTGCTCGAAGCCTAGCATCCTGACCTCAGGTTGGCAACGCATTATTACCATTTTTGGTGTCTCTCGGCGGCGTGAATTTCTTACCATCAGAAAATCCGTCTGCTTGTTTGCCTTCCTATAACATAAAAAAAATCAACTAAAACTGTAATTTTATTTGCGAAATAAATGTAGTCTGTAACCCTGCTTTGTTTAAACAGCTAAGCGTCTTAGGATTCATGTAATTCATTGAAGTGTGTGCGTGTGTGTGATTCATACCTAATAAGGTTACTGACCCACTTACCCAAAGGGAAGAATAATTACTTAGTATAATTGAATCACCTCTGTGGTCTAGCGATTCAGTTGTTGAGCTTGACTGCATTAGGTCCCGGGTTCGAATCCTGGGTCGGGCAACAAAAAGAAAATTGGGTTTTTCTAATAAAAAAAATGTTGCTCGGGATTGGGAATGTGCCCGGTTGGCGATAGGCTTGCCACCTATCACATTGTGGGACTTAGTGTCTTCGGCTAGTCGTGGGTGCCCTGGTTGTGCCTCTGCCTACCTCTTCGAGGATATGGGCGTGAAGATGTTTTTAATTTAATCATTTTCACCAGCTACAAATTTGTCATTTGAATTAGTTTTGACATTTTCCTGTAAAAGTATTCATATAGTTTCCCATGCGATAAGTCGTTTATATATTATCCTCAAACTTTCATTAACTTTTTTTGCTGTTGCATTGTGTAAAAATAAGTATTTATGATTCAATAACACATTACTCATTATATACTAAGTGCGTCTGCTCTTTTGTGGTTAGCGCTAAATACAGACATAAAATAATTATAAAGTTATGTATTAAATTAATCATTGTCATAATTCATAAGGAAATAAATTGCACACTATTTTGTGGATAGCAAATAATTCATACTGTCTAATAAAAAATTATCTTCACACCCATATCCCCGAAGAAATAGGCAGAGGCAGATAGAAGGAATAGCACGAGTAGCCGAAGATACTTAGTCCCGCAATGTGATAGGTGACAAGGTTATCGCCACCCGGGCACATATTCTATCCTGAGCAACATAGTATTAGAAAATAGGAAAAACCACCTTTTTGTTGCCTGACCCGGGAATCGAACTGGGGACCTCATGTAGTCAAGTCCAACACCTGGTCCACAAGATCACAGAGCAATTTGAAATTTTTCAGTCAGTACATACGACACTCCCGATGGTAACAGGCAACCATCGCCTTAGGTAATACATGTTATTTATGCATCGCTGTCCAGCATAGACCATCTTCAACATTGTTGATATGGGATTAGAAAAAAATTGGTACGTGAACATATAGAAGATACATAAATGTTTATAAATAGATAGAAATATATTAAGATGGTAAACGCCTCTTCAGGCAAATTATTTACTTCCAATTTTCTAATAAAAAAAGTGTTGGTCGGGATTGGAAATATGCCCGGTTGGCGATAGGCTTGCCACCTATCACATTGTGGGACTTAGTGTCTTCGGCTAGTCGTGGGTGCCCTGGTTGTGCCTCTGCCTACCTCTTAGGGATATGGGCGTGAAGATACTTTTTTATTTACTTTACCGCTACTAGTGATCTGGTTGATAATATAATATCCCATATAACCTATGTCCGCCTCTTATGAACGACGTTCTCGTCGTCGTCTACTTTCTAGCAGAAAGAAAAAGTATTTTCACACCCAAATCCCCGAAAAGTTAGGCAGAGGCACAACCGGGGCACCCACGACTAGCCAAAGACTTGGGACTTAGTGCCCACAATGTGATAGGTGGCAAGCCTGTCGCCAACCGGGCACATATCCAATCCCGAGCAACGTTATTTTTTTGAAAATTGAAAATATAAATTTCCTAATTTTTTTTGCTGCCCGACCCGGGAATCGAACCTAGGACCTCCAGAAGCCAGGTCCGACGCCGGACCGCTACACCACTGAGGCTGAAAAATAAGCTATTGCCATCCATTTCACCCACTTGCGGGGACATCCCCGTGTTGGGTCGGACTCCTTTGTAGAATAGACCATGGCCTTCCTGTGCCAGGCAGCTCGTAAAAAGCGAGCCTAGGCTTGCCGTCACTAACACCGTGACATCTGACTAGGTGGTAGAGTTTCGCAGCGAATCACCCGGATTAGTACCACCGCCTTACCTATTCCTGCCGCCTTATCGTCATGACGTGTTCCGGTTCGGATCGTAAGGTAGCCCGTTAACTTACTTTTGCTCGAGGCCTAACATCCCGGCCTCTGGTTGGCAACACACCATTACCACCTTTGGTGTCTCTGGGTGGCGGGAATTTCTTACCATCAGGGAATCCGTCTGCTTGTTTGCCTTCCAATGTTACAAAATAAATAAAAAAAATATATCCTGTCACGAGAAAGTCAGTGCTTGCCAAGGTTGTGTTTTGTGTTCTAGCCGCCAAATTTACTTCAAGAAGAGGCTTCAGTTGTAAATGTGGACATCAAAGATATCAGTGACTTTCCAATCGAAGCCTCTTCGAATCCGTATACTAGTTTGCTCTAAAATATAAAAATGTTGCTTCTCAAACTTAAGTCTGATAGTCATCATCATCATCATCATCATCATCATCATTTCAGCCATAGGACGTCCATTGCTGAACATAGGCCTCCCCCGTTGATTTCCACGTCGACCGTATGGAAACGGCCTGCAACCAGCGAGACCCCGCGACCCTCATAAGGTCGTCTGTCCATCTCGTGGGTGGCCGTCCTATGCTTCGTTTGCCGGTACGTGTTCTCCACTCGAGAACTTTTCTGCCCCAACGGCCATCAGTTCTCCGCGCTATGTGCCCCGTCCACTGCCACTTCAGCTTGCTAACCCGGCTGGCTATGTCGGTGACTTTCGTTCGCCTGCGGATCTCCTCATTTCTGAATCTATCTCGCAGGGAAACCCCGAGCCTAGCCCGCTCCATAGCTCGCTGTGCAACCTTGAGCTTGTTTATCAGGCCCACAGTAAGAGACCACGTCTCGGTGCCGTAGGTCATCACTGGTAACACACACTGGTTAAAGGCTTTTAAAGGCTTTTGTTTTGAGACTTTTTGTTTTGGCTTTTGTTTTTTTGTTTTGAGTCTGATAGTGTACCCAATTATTTTTATCGATGTAGGATATATTGAGGACTATGATGAAATAAAAAATAAGAAATACTTACACTTTTATTTCCTAATCCGCGAAATGGAGCGTAAAAATAAACAACGTGACCATTTTCAAGGTCTTGCTAGATGACAATACTTCGTTGTGTGTTGAATAGAATTAAGATTGCGCCTACAGCAATGTAATTTTGCATCTATTGAGAAACTAGACAGTAACTGATACTCGACGTTGTTAGGATCAACTTTTAGAGAAATTAATAGGCCAAAAACCTTAAAACCTAGGGTTTTTTCTTTTTTTAAAGAGCACACTTTCTTAAAGAGCTACAATAGTTACAAAAACAATATCTTGATTAAGGTTTAACACGAGCATTGGCGCCACAAGAGAAAAAGATGGTCGAAGTTAATTATCGAATTTCGTGTTAGTATGGAATGAAATTAGTCAATTTGTATGGCATTTTATACAATTTTGTTTGAAGGTGACAAATGAAATAATTTCATAATCTCATAAAATGAGCTTGAGTAATGAGGCCACAGCTTTTCTCGAGATCCAAGCATGACTTTATTTTTGATACTTTTAACCCGAATTTGTTATATCGGGTAACTTGATGCAAATGTATTCTTGACTATTGGCAAATGCTAAAACTAGTGCTAAAAACTAAAGAAAGAACTATAGACACGTTTGGCACTTAAAAAAACTAAATATCTAGTATTAAAAAAGAAAAAACAAAAAATAGCGTGTGTACTTATGTACACGCGTTAGAAGTTATACTTCTTCGGCGTAATAAGATAAAAATATTTTTAAAAATTTTATCTTTTGCCTTATTTTACATTTGTAGACAAAATGACAGTAACCATAGAAAAAGGTATTTAATACATTGAAAGTTTTATTATAATGCATTACTTAGTTAAATAAAGTTTATTTAATATTTAATAAAAACTAAAATGTTATCTATAGCTAACTTCATCATGTCGGTTTTTCGTGATGGTGTGCGCGCGCATCGTAAAAATTTACCCTCATCATTTTTTCCTAACGCGCCAAAAGAAGTATAACTTCAAAAATATATTTAAAGAACAGTTTGAGAAACTAGTATTGTTCTTACAAAAACTTATCTCTGATTAGACGTTTAAACATATTCCGCGACAAATTAAATGCACCTATGCTTATGGCGGCACTTAGAGTCGTCAATTATCTTTTAATCAGTCATTAAGTCGATATTTTTGATCCAAAGTTGTGACATAACGATAGATTTAATGTTAATTGATAGATGAAATGATTTGAAAAATAGAGATCAAAACCACGTTGCACATATACTTACAACGTGAACGCTATGAATAATTCTGATGCCCTTAGAAAAGTGCTCGCTAATGTTATAATCTCTGTGTCGAGTGTCGCCTCTGTGGTCTAGCGGTCCGGGTGTTGGACTTGACTGCATGAGGTCTCGGGTTCGAATCACGGAGCGGCCAACAAAAAGAAAATTGGATTTTTCCAATTTTCTAATAAAAAAAAAGTTGGTCGGGATTGGATGTGCCCGGTTGGCGATAGGCTTGCCACCTATCACATTATGGGACTTAGTGTCTTCGGCTAGTCGTGGGTGCCCTGGTTGTGCCTCTGCCTACCTCTTCGGGGATATGGGCGTGAAGATACTTTTTTTTTCTAATGTTCTAATTAAGTTTTGCAAAAAATAATTGACACCTTGTTAGTGTTTTACTATCAGGAAATCGGTCTACTGTTGTGATTTTTATACAGAGAAAAACTCTTTTCGACGAGTACATAAATTACCTATTTCCTATATTATTTTAGTGAAAAACCTAATTTTTTTATGATATTGGAAAGCAAACAAGCAGACGGATTGCCTGATGGTAAGAAATTCACGCCGCCTAGAGACACCAAAGGTGGCAATGGTGCGTTGCCAACCAGAGGCCGGGATGTTAGGAAAATTCTCTCAACTGTAATATTCAGAGGCAGTTTTAGTATTGCTAGCTCCCGAGGCTGATTATAGTTATTTCTAGGATTCTCCCACAACGATTTTTGCAAAGTTAAAAAAAACACGTAAACCTAGAACAACTCTGCAAGAAAAACTACTTAATTTATTTAACACCCAGATCCGGAAATATAGACATCTAAATGTTTATCACACTAATGCCTGCCACGACGGGAATAGAACCTAAGCCTCGCGATTGGTCAGTGTAACTACACTAGACTAGGAATGTACGCTAGCCACATGACCAACGAAGCGATCAACAAGAGTATTTTGAAGACATAGTTTAGTTTTTGAGCTAGGTTTGATGCCTTGACAATTAATAATCTCTCTCGTTTTCCAGATTCCCACGATATGGTCCTGCGATTTAACAACGCTCCAACCGAGAACTTCACTGATGATGTAGGGTCAAAGACCACATTCCGAGTACTAAACTCACAGGTAGAGTATAAGGAATATGTACCCAATTTTAAAAAACTTAATTCATACTAATTAATGTTATTAGTAATGAATTACTAATATCAAATCTAGTTCTTACAAAAATATTTTTAATAACTGTAGAAATTTCCCTTTTAAAAAAGGGTTGTCTAACCGATTTAAAAAAGTTACATCATCCTTCCGTCAGTGGCAAATGGAATTTAATGATTGTTTTGTATAAGTTAGGTTTCATAGCTGATTCGATATACATATTTTTGTATTAGATTCACCTGCTTCCCTCTTAGGCAGCTCTTAAGAGGCTCTCAGCTCTACAAGACCACTGGTGGTAGAGAACCGTGCTGCTACTCGTCCGGGTCTTTGGTTTGGCACCGACTTCAAACCTATTAGTAAATGACACATATAAAATAATAGGAAATATACGTATAATTAATATTAAATCTTTATTATTTTTTACTTTGTAGTTTTGAAGTCGGATTTTATGAACGTGGTTATTTTTATTTTATAATTTTTATTTATTGTTTTATTTTGTTTATTCTTTTTTAGTTTATTGCTGATATGATTTAATTTAATAAAAATAAACATCGGGGCAGGTAAAAGTAGATAAAAATGGTCATAAATTAAAAACTAATGGGCCTACCTGAATCAAAATTTTAGCGGACCAATTCGAAAGTATTTCACATCAAACAAAAAAAAAGATTTTCGTAAATCCATACATACATACATACCTTCACGTCAAGTCCCTTACGGAGAAGGCAGAGAGTATCGAGTGCCAGACCTCACGATCCTGTCTGGCTTCCTTTACATTCATTACCCTTTTCATACAAACACGTTGGTTTTGGAGACTCTTGGCACCACCCTCGGATAATATTCGAGTGATCTGATCGTGGAACGTCAACCTTGGTCTCCTCGGGTACCTACATCCATCCACATTCGCATTGTATATCTGCTTTCTAAATCTTTCATCTGACATACTTTCCATAAGACACAACCAGCGGAGCAAGCCCTTTCGCATTTTAGCACCAACACTTTCTTACAATCCCACTCTTTTTCGGATCTCACTGTTACGAATGCGGTCAGCGAGCGTTACACCACAGATTTTCACATTTATCCTACTTTTATGCTTTTTCTGACATACCCAACTCTCACTTCCATACAATAACGTTGGGATAAGCACAGAATTATGCAAAGCGAGTCTAGCTTTTTGACTCAAAACCTCGCTTTGGAATAGCTTACTCAACGCTCCATTCACACTATTCCCTGCACACACTCTTCCCTCTACATCCGCAGTGTAACTTTCATCCCTGCTAAAAGCACAACCAAGATATACAATTTCATTCACTTGCTCCAACACTACCTCATCAACTAAAACTCTTACATCCGTTATGGCTTCGTCTCTTTCTAACACCATAATTTTGATTTTCATTGCATTCAAATGTGAATGACGTTAATCTCTGAGAAATCGGTGTACATACATAAAAAATATATACCGGCCGAATTGAGAACCTCCTCGTATTTTTGAACTCGGTTATTAAATGAAATAAATTCGTGTTAGTGACACAAATCAGACTCAAGAACGGAGGAACCAATTTGGCTGAAAATTGATAGGGCAGTAGGTAAAATAAGGAGACGGCCATATTCGCAGGATAATTTTTATCTTGCTCAACTGTGAGTAAACTGGGAAAAACAATGTTTTAATTTTTCCCATACAAAATAAACGGGTGGTACGAACTTCGCCGTACCAGCTATGATAATTATATATTTTTGACTTTTGTTTACTTTTACGACATAATATTGACATTACTTTCTGTTTATCAGTACTTCTGCTCTTTAATATTATATCTATTTATATAAAAATGAATCCGCATTTCCCGTAGTCCCCGCATTACACCTTAAGTGAGGAGTATTAGTTTTTGCCAGGCGAAGTTCATTGTAAAAAAAACCGGGAAATTGCAGAAAAAAATTAAAAAACAATGCTTTAATTTGTTTCCATACAAACCGTTAGGAGCTGTTCTTAAGTGACGGAGCGGTTTTCACCAGCGAAACTCGCGCAATTGCGATTTTATTTCAAAACTCACGAGACCTGTAATTCGTGCAGTCACACAGCCGTCGCGGCTGAAATCATCGCTCTTAAACTTGTACGATTCTATGGGCGGGTGACCGCTGCCGCATGAACCGCAAACAACCGCGGCTGCTGCGGGTGTAAAACACGTCGTGAAATATGCTAGCACTTTTTACACAGAAATCTGTATTCTACAGTAACCGCCGCAGGCGCGAGTAAAAACCTCTCCGTGAGTTCTTACAACGTATCGTAAGTTTGCTATATTATAAAAATGCATTATTCTAGGTAGTTGCAAGAGAAGAGTTTTCGTTTCTTGAAGATCCCTTATATCTTAATACGTCGATATTAATTTGGGACCCAGCCAATTATTCTTCAACGTTGGAAGAATGGTATCGTCATCCTGATTTTCCACTTTTTCCTGTCTATAAACAGTAAGTGATTTTAATTAAATTTTTTATGAACATTACAAAGATAGGTATTCCTTTTCTTTCTTTGCAGAATAGATCACTTACCTTCCTGTCGAGTCACTGACACCGTGACATCTGTCTGGGTTGTAGAGTTTCGCAGTGACTCGCTCGGATTTATACCACCGCATTAACTATTCCTGCCGCCATAACGTCAGCGCTTGCTATTGACGTGTTCCGGTTTGGAGAGTGTAATAAAGATGTTTGACAAGTGCCTTATAAATGTGAAATGAAAGATTTTATAGTTCTAATTCTATTTCTATCCCATGAAACATAATTTGATTTCAGACATAAATATTTTTTTTATTTTGAATCTAAACTTTTTTTCTATATCAAAGTTTGCAAGGCGAATATAGATTTATTTTAATAGCAGAAATTGATTAATTAAACCTTTCAACTTTTAACTTGATTGCAGACTTTTAGAACAAAGAAAAAACGCAGATGTGCACCTTATAAATCCGGGAGTTTTGTGGAAGTTGTGGGCAGTCCTTCAAGATTTCTCAGCTTACAGACTACGTAGAAATCCTCCCTCTTCAGGATTTATAGGTAACTTATTTTAATACACGCATAAAATCTTCTTGCCTAATTCCTTATGAGGTAGGCAGAGAGGCGAGAGTGCCAAGTGTCACGCTTCTTGTATACTTGCCTACCTTCTTTTCACACAACCAAAATGGTTTCGAAGGATTTTAAAATCATTTCCAGCCTTTGTACCAGAACGATTTGCCCGTGAAATGTCAATTTAGATCTATCCGTTATCCACATCTAACATCAGATTAGCATTGTACATTTGTTTTGCAAATCTCATATCTACCATTCTTTCCATATGACCGAACTAAACATGCATTTTTTTAATTTTTACATCAACGCTTTCTTTCTATACCACTGTCTCTCGATTTTCTGTTGCAAATGTAATCGGTAATGTGTCAAACTGGTCAATGCTCGTGATTTCGCACTTGTATTCACATGTATGAATACGGATCACATTGAATCCGGTTGATAGCGAGATCGAGGAATAGGAATCGGCAGCAATAAAGGAGACGAATCTTTGTAGAACTTTAGCATCGTAGTGGTGGTGATATTTGCTGCGCACTCACTAAACTCATTTAATCTTATCGCTACCTTATTTTACCGATAGTAACAGAAAGAGACGATACACTTTTAGTGCTGTCAGACTAGTCTGTACACGTCATTTGTACAGACGTAGATACATAATCTATCACTCGGAAAACGTTGATTAAAAACATCACAATCTGACATGTCTAAAATGTTCTATCTCTTTTGCTTTTGTTTCATTTGAAAATTAAAAGATACCATGCATCTAAAATAAGGTTAGTTTGTTAACAGCAGAATCACAACCAGTGTTTTTTAACATGTTTTTAAACAGGGCTTTGGTTCGCAATACATCGCTGCAACTTAGTTCGAATGTTCGAGTATGTTCCATCAGTTCGAGTCTCTCGTCGATGCCACTACCATGCCGCTGGAGACAACCCAGCATGCACCCTCGGCGCTTGGCATCCGCTGGCACAAGAGAAGGCGCTCGCACACCAGATAAGTGTCAACTCAGACTTAGACATCTTCCAACGGGGTTTCATCGACATACCTGGCGTACGGAAAATAAAATGTGCCAATTGAATCGGTTTTATTGGGAGTGATGGGTTTTAAAACGTTTCCATCCACATAAAAATAACGGAAAGTCATATTGCGGCATTTGTGTGCTAAGAAGTTTTAGATTCGAAAGATTAGATGTTAAGTTGGGTTATGCGAAATGATCGAATTAGTATCATTCGCGCTTAGCATCCTTCTGACATATCGTTAGTGTCAACTCAGACTTATAGTGCGGCTAATTTAATAGATCACATATGACAGCTGTCACTCTTAATAATCTCTGTCAAAGTTTCCAAAGTCAAAAGTCATTTATTTTGTGGCTTTAGGTGATTGTTTGGCTGATGAAACATCTGCCAAAATAAAAAAAAAGTATCTTCACGCCCATATCCCCACAGAGGTAGGCAGAGGCACAATCAGGGCACCCACGATTAACAGAAGACATTAAGTCCCTCAATGTGATAGGTGACAAGCCTATCGCCAACCGGGCACATATCCAATCCGGAGCAACATTTTTTTATTAGGAAATTGGAAAAACTCGATTTCCTTTTTGTTGCCCGACCCGGAATTCGAACCCGGGACCTCATGCAGTCTAGTCCAACAACTGAACCGCTAGACCACAGAGGCGATATCTTCCAAAACATTGGTCTCAAAAACCTGCCGAATAGGCGTACATATTTTTTACACAAATTTGGTTGTAGGTACTTAAAAAAGTATAATAAATTTATAGTGAAATTACATTGTTTTGTCATTATTATAATAAATTTGTATTATTCCAAACAATTGTGAATAGTGACGAGCTTAGAATATATAGGTATACTATATAATATTTGTGTTGGTCACACTGCCAAATAGTCTCAAAGATTCTTTAGTCTTCTCATATCTAGATTTTGTGACCCAACTTTCGACAGTATAATTAGATTGTAGATAAATTAACTAAAACTATTTGTGATGAAAATTTAAAGTAATGGAATACTGACAATAACAGTTCAAAAAAAATTTAAGTAATTACATAGCATTCATTTGAGTAGAGAGAGTTGTAAGTCGGCCAAAATATGAAATATCATATACTTGGAGAATCTCTAATGAGTGGTTTTTACCGTTTCTTATTATATTTCTCTATTCTGTGTCGTCGTTGAGAATCTTCTGCAATTATTTTTTTTTTTGATGTGAGTTTTGAAACTGCCAATGTATTTAGTTAGAATACAATCTAAATATAATTATAGATTTGTAAGTTTTACAGTATTAAAATTTGTTACACAGATTGTTAGGTGCATGGTTGGACAAACAAAAATGTTAAAAAGGAGGACTTTATTTGTTACTTTATAAAGTTTTTTTATTGATCTTTTTCAATCTTCCAAAACTTCAACGCACAGTGTAATAACTTTTTTTTTATAGGCACAGAAGCTTCATATGATTTTATATGAATTACACTTGTTTACTGAACATAACTAAATAATATAATATATATTTTGCGGAAAAAATTATAAAAAAATTGCAACTTTTATAAAGTCAAATTTTCTCGGAACATTTTCCAAATGACACCTACCACTTTTTACCATTTCAGTTTGTACAACTATGCATCTAACGTACTATAAATAAAATTAATTAATTTTAATCATATCTAAAAATACTTGCCATTCCTAAAATGAAATAACTCTAAGACAATAATAAGAATTGCTAATGAAAGATAAAATAATTATAGAATTGTTATATAAGTATTTGTTGTGCAAAATATGACGAGTACTTATTAGTGTTGAATATATGAGTTTTACGGTAAAATAAGCATTTTCCAATTTATGTAATATTAGGTAGAGAGATTACCGAGCTTAAAGTAATGCTTTTTTGCTCAAGGTTAAACTTAAGATTCAATAATAAGGTGGAAGCGGTTTTGAGAAGAATGTTCTTAAATTTCTGTTCATCATGTTCATCATCTGTTAATGTTCTTAAAGTTGCACTTTATTATTAACATTTCAATAAAAAAAGTTATTTATGTTTGTATAAATATTATATAAATCAATATTTTACGGGAATCCCTACATTCATATAGAGTTCAAGAACAATTGCATTAAAAATTGAAAGTTTTATTTTAGATTAAGTAAGTCATAGGCTCATCCTTTAATTATATAATGTTACTAGCTGCCCGTTCCGGCTTCGCTCGTATGATAATTTTTTTACCATAAATTGAGATATAAGCTATTCTATCTCTCAAGTTGGATCGAACTGCACATGGTGTGCGAATTTTATTATAATCGGTTAAGTGGTTTAGGAGTCCATTGAGGACAAACATTGTGACACTAGATTTATATATATTAAGATTAAGATATTAATAAATAAGGCTGTTATGTTATCTGTTAGTAATTTAGTAATATTTTTGAAGTGAAAATTTCTTTAGCGGCGTCGCGCACTTTTTTTGGGATGGCTAAAAACTTCTAAACGAGCATCAGAACACGTGACCTCGTAAGACTAAATTCGTAAGACGGTGCAGGGCGCTTGCGCGAATGTTCGTGTTGTCATGTTTGTGTACGATAGCTCAATAAATGAATATTGTTTTGTACCACATAAATAATAGTACTACCGTACTGATAATTAAAGCAATTCGTGCGCAATTATTCCCTAACCATTCCAAAATATCAAAAATGCACAACGTGAATATTCAAGTTTTCACTTCTGCCGGCACTCCCGAAGTGCAAGCCGTCGTTTTTTTCTAAATATGTAGTTCTTTGAACTTTATATAGTACTACTATTTATATTATGCGCTTCGGATTTACACTTTTTACACTTTATACTTTTAATTTTTTTAATTGTCTGACCTAATCTAAATTTAAGCTAAATGGTTAATTACATAATAACAACTCTATATAGATATCTTTAAAAGTAAGTTCGGATTTCCAAAGCCTGACGAATATAGCCAAAGCGCATAATTTAATTGGTACTATTATACTTAGTTTACATTAGTTTTAAAAACTAAGAAAACACGCTCCTATTAATTCAAAAATATATTAAGTAAGCGAAAACTTGAAATCTAGTAAAATACTTCATATCATATGCACAATGGAATTTGGTGGTTGCATGTATAAAAATTGTTGCTTATTAAATTTATACCAAACTTAAATGATTTTGTTTTCTTAATAAAATATCTTACATATTTTTTATAATTTTTTCTTCATTGCAGTCATGTGCCAATCAATTTTGGACAAAATATGTGACTTTCAAATATCGCTACTGAGCTAAAATGTTCGCCAGATAAGTTTGCGCGCGACAAAAATTGGAATCAGGTATTTTGACATTTGTCGAATGTTACTATTATATACATTTTGTAATTGCCACAAAAGTAGGGTTTTTTGGAAAAAACACTGTTTTGCTCCCTTGTTGCACTCTAAAGTGTTGTCAACTGTTACTTACGATGAAGGTACCTACAATTTGAAACTAAATAAAAACAATAGTTTATTTGTGAAATACACGAGAAACCTAAAGTGAAAGTTGAGAATCCCTTTAGGTCCGATGATCCGTAATTCAGAGATTCGCAAGAGAACGAGAGTAACCGACATAATCCAGAAAGTCAGCAAGTTGAAGGAGCAATGGGCAGGCCACACTTCTCGCAGGATCGACAACCGCTGGAGAAGAAAGGTTCTCGAGTGGCGGCCCAGCACCGGAGGACATAGTGTTGGACGGCCTCCCACCCGGTGGGCTGATGATCTGGTCAAAGTCGCGAGAAGTCACTGGATAAAAGCATCTGGAGACCGTGGCTCGTGGTGTTCTTTGGGGGAGGCCTATGTCCAGCAGTGGACGTCCTCCGGCTGATGATGATGATGTACCTTATCGCTAGTTGATTTTTATAAAATGTGAGGGTAAATACATTTTTGTGGTTGGCAACATTAGCAATGCCCTCCTTCGCGCGCAACTTAACTGGCGCGTACTATAGTTGCAACACCAGAAAGCATAGACTATGGCTGTTTTTAAAATTATTAGGTAGGTAACATAATATATGGAATTGGCGTTTTGTATAGGAGAAACAAACAGTTAAATATTTTTTATTATAACATTTTACCAAATATTAACATTTAACAATTTTTAATTTAATATTTAACATTTAACCAAAGTATGAGCCATTGGTATCCATGCATTTTTGATATCTAATGATGATCGCAGACGCCTCCCTTAAGGCGCATCCACAATAATTTCAGTTTTTGTGATGCATCTATTTTCATGTTAAATTTTATTTAGTTTCACAAATGTACTGAGTTATGTCAGATAACTAATTTTGTAATTTGGGGTATTCATTTTAAAACACAACACAGTGATTTTGACTTTACCAATGATACATTTTAGAGATTACCCGAAACCAAAATTGTACCAGACAACGCGTGAATTGAAATATCTTAATTTAATCGTCATAATTCATCGGGATGTCTTTTTGTCATCCAATTCCTCCTAAATCGCTAGATAGGTATTTAATAGACATAGACTATTTGATAGGCATTTTGTAGGTATGTTTCAATAGGTTCCTGGATGTTTTGAAAGCTCAATTGAACCTATAGGTGGCGTTGTTTTCAATGTGCCACACAAGTAAGGAGCGAGCGGTACGAATTTTCCTGGTAAACTAACATATTTAGCACTACATAATATAAAACAAGGTCGCATTTTCGGTGTGTTTCTATGTATGCCTCGATCTTTAAAACTTAGTATCGGATCTAAATGCACTTTTGTTTAATATATAGATTGACTCAAGACGAATGTTTATTTGTATAACAAAGAATTTTGTCCACCCGTACGAAACTGGGACTTGCTGTTAGTAATATAAAGTATACGTCATTAAAAGGGAATCTGTGAAGCAATAAATATGTTATTTTATGTGATATGTTAAAGGCCGTGCCGACCATGATGTGCCCTTGTAGTTCTTTTATATTTAGCGATTTGTTCGCGTGGTCAACTGGTGCTGTCGGAATACTGATAGGCAGGTAGGCTAGGCGTTCATTAACTATTCACTGCGTGCGCACGGAATTAGCGACATCCGATATTTGCGTATCTACATAAAGCGTGGTATACACTTTTGTGTTTGAAGGCAAGTTGTTTGGGTTTTCTGATCGGGGGATGATACAAGATACCCATCACTTATAGTCTTTTTTTATGGCTTTAATGTTACTAATCTCGCGGTTTTGACAACTTCATCGGACTTTGTGGGCCGAGCAGAGTGCTCAGCCTGCCGTTTATAGACACAAACGCTGCTAGTAATGTGCTGTTAAATTGGGTCTATTTACCCTCTAGCGCAACGATTTACCTAGCTTCTGTACTTAACTATTACAATGGCTAGTATACCATAACTCCTGAAGGAATTGATCAATTTCGATATATGTTTTTTGTTTGAAAACTGACGTTCTTAGCTGCATTTCAGATACATTTTTTTTGATATTGGTACACATCTTTACAGTAATATCTCAATCGATTTACAAAACAAACCAAAAAAAAGAAAATTAAAAATCAGCGGTTGCTCATGCCAAATTCAGATACATTTAAAATAAATTCTAAGATTTTGTGTGAACATTTTTTACTAAAGAAAATCCTATATCGATACAGTATTTTTTAAAGACCAATTCGAACAGTTAGTAATGTAACTTATGCAATACTTAAATAATTTACAAAATGTAATATTACTACTTCTTCATTACTGTGCGTAAAACTTTTAAAGTTTTATTATAAACTAATCGCAAATTTATCTTACTGCAGAGATTTTTTTTTACTTTCAACATGAAGAATAAATACACTGATCCTAAGGACGATGATTTGACTTGACTAACTAGGCTCATTTCTAAATAACGCATCTAATTTTGTTTTTTTTATTGCATAGATAATATGAAACGTGTAGTGTGAACTCTGCCTAAGACTTCACGCACGGTACAGCCTGCGTGGCACGACGGGCTTCCTTGTCTGAGTTCTCGTCAAATAATACGCGAACTGGATAAATTTAATGTGTATCGGTCATTCCGTACCGATTTCCCTATGAATATCCTTTACTGAAAATTATCAAGTATGGAACATTTCCTGTTAGACTTTGTACTGAATAGTGTATCATGAACATAATTCGATACATGTACAAAGTGTATAGGAAATCCCCATCACGTGTCTGTCTGTATGACTACATTGATCTAGAGAACCGCATGATTTTAAAATTTTACTTGAGTCATTCTAAGTTGGACTGAAGTTAGTAAAATATTATTGTTAAAAGGAAAACACTTATAAACTAATTATTGTATTAACATATTAATTGTTTGACCGTTTCATTGATCAAGGGGTCATCGAACACGCCTTACACTATCGACCAATTGGCTGACTCGGGTTCGATTTCCGAAGGGGGCAGACATAGTCAGAAAGAGAAGATTTTTTTTTTATTTTTTTTTATAGAATGATGTCTTGTTGGAACAAGTAAATGAAATTGCATGCTCCGCTGGTGTCGGTCATCCAGAAAGAGTGACAGATGAAACATTAAGAAAGCAGATATACATTGCGAATGTCGATGAATGTAGGTTGGTATCCAGCTGTTTCAGAAATTAGCCGTTACAAACAGACCGACACACATGCAAAAATTTTAAATATGTGATTGTGTCATATATGTACCGTATACAATACATACATACTTGCAAGTAACGAAACGAGATTATTTTAAAATTTCAAACACTCAAATTTTATTTGTATAGATTGTCATCTGATTAATATAGCTTTGCCAAATCCCATAATAATTTATTTGTGATGTTCTACGATATCCTCAAAAGGTAAATTACAATAAACATAATAGACAGTAAAGATATTTTAATATGCCACACGTGTAACAGTGAAGTCCTTTAATAGAAGGTACGGAAGTGATATCATTTATAATATATTATAAGTAATTTACTATCGACAGCTTCCATGTTGTTTCTGCCAACTTACTACGACAAAAGAATCTCTTGTCTATTGTTCCAGGACAAGGACATTTTTCCTCATAATCTTGCTAAGCAACGCGGCCTTACATGAATATTTGGATTTAGGTTCGACAGAATTTTATTTTATTTTATTTTTACAACTCACTCTACTAGTATTCCGCGAGGCACGGTTTTGAATCCCGACGGGGGCAGAAAAAAAGTAAAAAGTTTGGGTCCTATATTTTTCGGCTTCTCCGTCATTTTTGAACCGATTTAGTTTTTTTAATTGATTTTTTTAGCCACCAAATGTGGGTCTGATGATGCAATCTCAGTAAAATCTAGGAAAATACACAATTTTTATCATTATTGAAATGGCAGTCAGATTTATGGTGTTTTACTAATTATAAGTAATTACAATTGTTTGTTAAATGTAAAAATTCAATGTTTCCAAAGCTAAGCTACCTACCAAAGAACTATGGTAGAATATAACATGGACGATTTTAGGAGCGTCACTATAAAATACTAGCCGTCCCGATAAACTTTTTACTGCCCACCCTAAGCCACGTGAATTATTTTATTTTTGGAGTTTTTCTTCTTTAAGCGCGTTATGAAAAAAGGACGAGAGTGAGATTTTAAGTTGCCGCGTATCACAACTCGACCTTCGGCCTCTTTGGGATCAAGCTTAAAAATCTTGTGCTAGGTGCTTGCACCCAATTTGCACCTAGCGCAACGCGCAATGTTACGTTTTTCTTTTTGATTTAGCACTGTAGCCTGAACAGCCTCATCAATTCTAACAGAAAAAGCTCAAGCAAATCCGATTGAAGGTCATCGACTTACACCAAGCTGATAATATAATGAAATACATATTTTATAACAAGTTTAATATATTTGAAATCATATTAATATAGCTTGCCTAAAAATGTGGAACGAATATTTTGAAGTTAGTAAGTATTTTTTAAATTATTTTTTATTTTTCTTAATTATTGTAGCAGATACCCTTAGATCAACCTGATCTCTATATAATAGCCCGTACGTGGACATATTTTTCTATTATCCAATCAAGTAAAAGTAAGTGGCATCGATAAACCTTTTTACACTTGGTAACCCATGCAAATGAAAGAAATCCGTGTTGGTCCGGGCTCCTTTGCAGAATAGACCATCTGCCTTCCTGCCAGGCAGCTCGTGAAAGGCGAGCATAGGCTTACCGTCACTAACACTGTGACCTCTGATTAGGTGGTAGAGTTTTACAGCGACTCACCCGGATTGGTACCACCGCCTTACCTATTCCTGTCGCCATAACGTCATGACGTGTTCCGGTTTGGAAGGTAAGGTAGCCGATAAAAATACTTTTGTTCGAGGCCTAATATCCCGGCCTTAGGTTGGAAATGCAACATTACCACCTTTGGTGTCTCTAGGCGGCGTGAATTTCTTACCATCAGGAAATCCGTCTGCTTGTTTGCCTTCCATTATCATAAAAAAAACAACTTCTGCACATTTTATACATTTAATACTATTTTTGATCATGGTAAAATTTTCTTATTATCTTTATTATTTAATGAAAACATATTTTTTAATAAATAAAAAACATTCTGCATGGGATTTTTTTAAAGCATTGCTCTTTTAATATAATTTTTAATTCACTAAATTTATTACGAAACTAGTTTCCGCCCGCGACTCTGTTCGCGCGGATGTCGGTCTAAAACTTAAAAATTAAGATTTTTTCTATGTATTTATCTAGGATAAAAAGTATCCTATTTTATGCCCAGGATAATAAGGTATAATTATACCAAGTTTCATCGAAATCGAACCGTTAGTTTTCACGTGATGTCTTAACATACAGACGTCTGTCTGATAAAAATATTTTTAATCACATACTTGGGTTTGGTATCGATCCAGTAACACCCCCTGCTATTTATTTTTTTAATATTTTCAATGTAAAGAATTGACCCTTCTACAGATTTATTATATGTATAGATTTGTTTTCTCCTATTATATACTCGGTGCAGTTCGGTTTTGGTCCCCGAACATGGGGTCTTAGATCCGAACTTCAGATCTTAGACCACATGTACAATAATATCAAACACTATTTCATAAATCACAATTTATTACTAGCCTGTTGCGGCTTCCTTGTTCTCCGGAACGACATTTGACGCAATGGAAGTAACAATTGCCCCAAATTGTCTTCCAAGAAAATATCTGACTCATGTTTTGCTATGAGTTTCAAACGTATATTAGTTTTCAATCGATTCGTTATACTTTGTACACGTGGAGTCTTCTTGCAACATATGAAACGACCCTATCGCCTGGTTGTAGAGTAATCTATTAATTTAGGTCAGTTAGGGATAGAGTTAGGGCTTCACCTTTGATCTGTTTTCTCTATTTTCCCAGTGATAACTCTGTGGTCTAGTTGTCCGTTATTGGAATTGACTATATGAGGTTCAATTCCTAGTAGTATCATGAAATGTAATTTTTTAATTTCCAAAAAAAAGTAATATTAAATAAATATGTTTTTTCTCGTTTCTTTTGAGATTCATCAGATCCCTACGTGGTGGTAACGAGACCACCTCGGAAGTATGCTACTTAAAAAAAATATTTTAAGAATCGGTCCATAAATGACGAAGAACTCGATCAACACACAAAAATGTAAGTAGGCGTTGAATATATCGTTTTTCTGGTCGGCTAAAAATCAAATTGCTCGTCATTGACTTCAGAGAAGACCTATTTAGTACTACAATGAATGGATTTTCTCCTTTCTGGGTCAGGTTGCTGATGATTCATGTTCTACTGTGAGTAAAGTGATAACTTGCGATGTGTATGCTGTTGCTCCTTGGAGATTTAATATTTTTATCACTTAATCGCCTTTGTGGTCTAGCCGTCCTGCTTTGGACTTAACTTCTAGAGGTCTGGGGTTCGATTCTTGGGTCAGGCAACAAAAGAGAAATTTGAAAATGCGTATTTTCAATTTTCTAATAAAACTAACGATGTCCGGAACTGAATATGTGCCTGGTTGGCGATAGGCTCGCAACCTATCACACTGTGGGACTTAGTGTCTTCGGCTAGTCGTGGGTGCCCTGGTTGTGCCTCTGCCTACCTTTACGGGGATATGGACGTGAAGATACTTTACGTTTACTTTTTATCACTTAAAATATATTTTAGACGGTAGTAATCACGCCATCCAACAAAGGTAACCTCGGAGGAAAATTTTGTCCATCTTTCAATTATTATAAAATTTGTATCAAATTACATTGGTAGATCTGCCAACACCAGCAGCCAACATCTTTTTTTTTAATATAAGAAGAGGCAAACGAGCAAGTGGGGCACCTGATGGAAAGTGACCACCGCCGCCCACGGACATCCGCAACACCAGGAGTATCAAAAATGCGTTGCCGACCTTTAAAACCTGGATCTTTAAATCCTAAAATTAAAAAAAAAACGGTAACCACTGATAAAGTATAATGTAGCCAAGAAAAAAATCGTTCATGTCAGATTTCTTAATAAAAATCCACATCGAAATCGGCCAACGCGTTCTAAAGTTATGATGTCACAGACAGACACACAGATATGGCAAAATTATAAACCCCTCGTTTTTCGTAGGGGGATTGTAAAAGGCGCAAGAAACGTTACGTTACAAATTAAGAGAGGTCAAAGGACTATCTCCGAAATATAATACAAATATTTCCCTAATATTAGGTATTTGTCATTTTTGGTAATCCTCTTCGTTCTTATACACGTGTCAAGTAACAAAACATTTTTCTTAATATTTAAATTTTGTAATGTTATGGCCCACATTTGTTTTACCACCTTACCTATTCCTACCACCATAACGTTTGTGCTCGCTACCTTCGTAGTCTGGTTTGGAGAGTGACATAACTGGCAAACTTACGAAAGATGTTTGGTATTATAATCAAAATTGGACAACGAGCCATTATTACTTTAGTCGTCTATGAGATCTTACAGTCTAAGGTTAGCATTGAGTTCATAAGGTCCCGGGCTCGATTCTCGGGTAGGGAAAAAGAAAATAAGTTTTTTTTTAATTTTTTAACAAAAACGACGTTGCCTGGCATTAGATATGCCTGCCTATTACATTTTGAGACGAAGTACCTTCGGCTAATCTGTAAATCTGTTCGGGATTGCGGGAGTGAAGATAATCCACATTTTGATGTTTTTTACTTATATACCCACCTTTTTCACATATTAACAGCATTTAATTATTTTGATCAAGAAATTTGTTTCCCTGATTACTTCGCAAACCCACTAAAAAGGATGACCATAATAACCCTTTAATACGTCATAATAACCACGTGTGGGTTTCCCTCCTTTACTGAAGGAAATGTTTTACCTCCATGGCTAAAGGGCATTTGCGTCATCCCTATTTGTTTTATCGTACTACTGGGTATTTACTTCTATCAATCACTAATATAATCACTATCTTATAATACTGACAGTTACAAGAAAACTTTATGGAAACTTAGTATTTATTTAGTAGAGTAGCTTTAACGTAAATAATACCTACCTTAATATAACAGGTATGCCTGTTAACAACCAGGCAAAAGTTTAAGGACATATTTTTAAATGAAGAACCACTGTTTTCCGTATCACTTAGAATTTATTTATTAAATTCTATATATGAGTTTAAGTTCTAGCCCTGATGATGCTCTCATAAGCGAAACCGGTAGGCTATTTATAAAATTATAAATTGTAAGTGATACATATAACAGTACAAGTGTTTATTCATTTAAAAATATGAATATTTGGAAGTTTTACCAAGCGCTGACAAAGGAAAATATCAAATATAAGTTTTAGGAATTTTGAATTAATTTCTTGACCTATGGTTTTTTGTGATCCTGGCTTAAACTGTTACAATAATAATAGTAAAAAAAACAGAATCACCTACATGTAATGTAGCTAAGATTCATCTTTATTACTTCAGCTATCAAAGGAAAAATCCACATCGAAATCGATTCATGCGTTCAAAAGTTATGATATCACAGGCACACAAACACACATATCATCATTTAAACTTAGAACACAACGCTTTTCCATATTGAATTAAAAAAGACTAGGATTGTAATAAATAAACAATTGACATAATCGAGTTTTTACTTTTTTTTATTAAATACTATAAAGTAGTATCTTCACGCCCATATCCCCGAAGAGGTAGTCAGAGGCACAACCAGAGCACCCACGATTAGCCGAAGACAAATAAATACTATAACATTCCAAAAGCTTTTATAATGATTCATTGGCTTTGATTACTAGATCTATTACGATTTATACGTTATACGGCACTCTACAAATTATGAAGCTAAAGCATTTCAAAAAACATACAACCTCCTTATTTTTAAGGTTGGTTAGAAAGGTCACTGTGACCAATATGAAAGCTATCACAAGTTCACATCTACATACAACAAAATATTTTCAATAATTATTACGGCGAAACCACGATTATCGGAAGATATTAACAATCGAAACAAATTGGTTTTACTACTAATACCAAGAGTGTTTATAAAGGTCATGGAGGTTTCTATGGATTCTAGTAATGTGTCACGGTAGTCCATTATGTCACAAGTACAGTCACGTTAATTATATGGTAGAGTTCTGCGACAACTAATCGGGTTATCCGATTAACTATACTTCCATCATATTATTGCTTATAGTATCTTCACGCCCCTATCACCGAAGAGGTAGGCAGAGGCACAACTAGGGCACCCACGACTAGCCGAATATACTAAGTCCCACAATGTGATCACAATCATATCGCCAATCGGGCACATATCCTATCCCGAGCAACATTTTTTTATTAGAAAATTGGAACCAAAACGAGCAACAACGATGGCAGATTTTTTATTTTTTTATGACATTGGAAGGCAAACAAACAGACGGATTTCATGATGGTAAGAAATTCACGCCGCCTAGAGACACCAAAGGTGGTAATGGTGCGTTGCCAACCTGGGGCCGGGATGTTAGGCCTCGAGCAAAAGTAAGTTTACCGGCTACCTTACCCTCCGAACCGGAACACGTCATGACGTTATGGCGGCAGGAATAGGTAAGGCGGTGGTACCAATCCGGGCGAGTCGCTGCTAAACTCTACCACCTAGTCAGAATTCACGGTGTTAGTGACGGTTAGCCTTTGCTCGCCTTTTACGAGCTGCCTGACAAGGAAGGCAGATGGTCTATTATTCTACAAAGGAGCACGGACCAACACGGGGAAATTTGAAGCCGACTTCTCAAAAACTTGACTATTAAAGTCATACCTTCTCACACTACTAAATACCGACATTTGCCTCATTAAGGCTTCTTCATTATAGAAGTAGTAACTTTAATCTATGGAATCTGGGACCAATACGGACCCGAACTAAAATTTACAGATAACCAACACATTAAGCAAATCTTACTAATACTATAAATGCTAACTATAAAAGTTTTTGCGTGAAGACAAACATACGTTTGTCTTCACGCAAAAACTGCTGAACCGATTTTTATGAAACACACACGTATACGATAACTTGAATTAACACATAGATCGCCTCTGTGGTCTAGAGGTCCGGATGTTGGACTTGACTGCATGAGGTCCCGGGTTGAACTCCCGGGTCGACCAATAAAAAAAAATTGGATTTTTCCAATTTTCTAATTAAAAAAAATGTTGGTCAGGATTGGAAATGTGCCCGGTTGGCTTGCCACCTATCACATTGTGGGACTTAGTATCTTCGGCTAGTCGTGGGTGCCCTGGTTGTGCCTCTGCCTAACTCTTCGGGGATATGGGCGTGAAAATACTTAACACATAGAATACTTTTATCCCAAAAAATGTTCCTGTAGGACCACTAAACACGTTGGCAACGCCGCAGGCAACAGCTAGTATATCAATAAATAAAAATCAGCAAACGTTACTCACCTAAATACTTCTAAACACCAAACATTAAACAACAAGAGTGACCTCGAAACGGTCACAATATCAGTTGTTTTTCAGCGCTGAAACAAAGGACGCGTGCTTATTACGCTCAAAGTTGTAACTGTAAATTTTATAACAGTTGCGTTACATAAAACGATAAACAATAGCAGCTTAAAGACGACTGATTCAGACTAAGCCGTTACTTTAATTTGGCGCAAACTGCGATGCTCGTTTACGCATCATGTCATATATTTTGTAGTATTTATCGTATATCGTAAGTAGTATGAATGGTCAGCTAGCAGATAGATTTTTGAAGTTACTCGTAGTAACACAGACCGATTATAGACATTTTGGTGTCTATAGACAAGGATTTAAAACATGGTAATGATAAAGCTTATTATATGAAGCAAAGATTATACATATTTGTATAATAAATACGTTGTAGTATTTACCGTATATCGTATGTAGTATTGAAAGTTAAGTCAATGGCCAACAAACAGACTGATTATTTGTAGTTAGAAACACATGCCGCTCATATACATTTTGATGTCTATAGACAAGGATTTAAAACATAGTAATAAAGAAGCGAAATATATAAAGCAAAGATTATAGATATATGTGTATATACGTTGTAGTATATATCGTATGTCGTATGTAGTAGTGAAAGGCAAGCCAGCAGACAGATCTTTTGTAGTTAGAAACAAAGCGTTCATAGACATTTTGGTGTCTATAGACAAGGAATTAAAACGTGGTAATAATGAATCAAAATATATAAAGCAAAGATTACAGACACGTGTATGTATATACGTTGTAGTATTTATCGTATATCGTATGTAGTAGTGAAGGACAAGTCAGCAGATAGATTTTCTGTAGTTAGAAACACAAGCACAATATTTTGGTGAATACAGAAAAGGATTTTTTAAAAAAGGATTTAAAACATGATAATAATGAAGCAAAACAAATGAAACAAAGACAGCAAATCCTACTAGTATTTTAAAAGCGATAGTTTACAAGAATGGATCGTCTATTATTTTGTTACTCTTTGAGGTAAAAACTACTGAACAGATTTAGATGAAACTTTACATCAAAATAGTTTAAACATCAGAATAGCGCATAAGGTAAAATTTCCAAAAAAAATATATAATTTTATACGCAAGAGAAGCTAACAAAATAATGGAGAGCATTATGGGAATTTTATCGGTATTTTTTATGTCCATTATAAACTTTCAGATTTTTTAAGATCGTGATAAGATCTGAGACGTGGCTTAGTTAAAAGGAAGTTGTGAACTCGATACTCTCCGTCTAATTCGTAAGAGACTTAGCGTGAAGATATGTATGTATGCTATGAACTTTTTCCCGAAACCTTGAACAGTTATTGTGAGTGACGGAAAAATCTTCAAAAAGAAACAGCATTTAGACATTTATTTAGACCTATTGAAAAACAATAAAAAAGTAATATATTTTTTGCCATAGTTTATAGTGTCGTTTATGTTACATACGGTAGTAGGTTTCAATTAAAATAAAAATAAATTAATAATATTTAAAAAATAACTTATTCCTCAAAATTATACCACGACTTCTAACAGAATTAAGTAGTTTTACTAGTGGTCGCCCGTTGGTCAAAATTAGACCATAATAAATTTTAATTTCTTGTTGGCAAGAATGCCATCTTCATTTTTCAAGACCAACTACTTTGTTTCCAAACTTTTTACTAAATGCATGGTAGTGTCGGTAACGTTTTATTTATTGATTTATTGTACTTTATAAGCAGCCATTTTCGTAAAAAGGGGTCCAAAGTTTTGGCATCACGTTGACGCCCATGGCTTTGTTTGACCAAAAAGTTTTACCTGAAGATTTCTTTGCCCGTTTTTATGTATTTGTTTTAAAACTTCAATTTTACAGGTTATGTCTTCATAAATTTCTGAAGAAATTATAAAAATTGAATCCACCCCAATATAAACAAAATACATATGTTTGTGTTGTGGGTGTTAGTCAATAATAAAAAAAGTCATCTTGACACAAAATTGCAGACATTTAGGTGTCTTCCACCATGAGAAATAGAACTATAGCCTTGAGGATGATCGGTGGCGTTGGGCGTGAAAATGAAAATTGAAAATTATTTATTTGCGGAATATGTGTCTTAAAAAGCTGTTACAAAGATATTTAAGAATACAACATATTTTTACCATATGCAAATATTTAATTAAATTTAAAGAAGTTACATATTCATATTATTGAAATGTACATTTAAATGACAGCACTTATTTATATTTTTAATAAACATTTTCTTTATTTATATACGTAAGTTTCATAATTTAGTAAATAAATTTAAAGGTAGATTAATTTTTAGTCCTATCTAGAGTACCGTTTCCAAACCTAGCCAGTCAGGAGAAGAAACGGCGAAACAACTCACCGGCATACCGACGTGGTTGGCGTGTTGAACCAACGAGGCTGTCTGAATGTACAATTTTATAATCAATAACTTTAATGTGCATATTCTCAAGAAATACCTACCTGCCTCTTTTACAAGACTTGTAAACTTAGTTTAAAAAGATAGTGGAATTTTTAAACGATAATAGTATCTACAAGTTCTGTATTTAAATGTAACATAAGTATGGGAGTGATGTACAGATTACAAAGATATTAGCAGTCACGTGCGGACAATTTATGGCCCTAACTTCCACCTGTTCATTATTCTTGTTACTCACTATAGTCTGGGGCTGAAGTTCCCAAACTGCGTATCGCAAGTCCCTGGGGTGTGCTAAGAAATGAATTGACTTTTACTTGGGCAATAGGTATATGGACTTCGGAAAAAATGACTCCGGAACCTAACTCGAAATAAGATTGTTTTGCATTCAATAATATTGCTAGGTAAAGATCACAAATTTGGCGATGAGGCCGTTTTTATGTAGTGACTAGCTGTTGCCTGCGTCTTTGCCCGCGTTTTCACAGGAACCGGTTGTGCTATTGAGATTAAAAGTAACCTATATGTTAATCCAGGTCACAGTCTATCTGTGTTCCAAATTTCAGACAAATGTCAGCCATTCGAGCGTGAAATAGTAACCAAGATCCATACATACATACTCACAAACTTTTGCATATTTATATATTAGTAGAATTTGTTTTCAAGTATTTTTTATTTTATGTGTTTTATATTTATTAGAATTTCGTACACAA
The DNA here is from genome assembly GCA_002245505.1 of Calephelis nemesis. NCBI lineage: Eukaryota > Metazoa > Arthropoda > Insecta > Lepidoptera > Riodinidae > Calephelis > Calephelis nemesis. The sequence continues at coordinate 19,584 of NJDD01004940.1, read as the reverse complement.
TATAAATTTATTGTCTTGCACTTTTTTCCTTTTTTTAGAAATCGATAGTGAATACAACATCACTTCATTTCAGTCATTATTTCTGTAATAGTTAAATGGTTAAGTCGATTCTTGAATAGTTTGAATCGTTGAAAAATAATTACAATTTGTAAGAGATGTAGTACGAAAAATATTGGGAACCGCTGGCCGGAGGAATGATTCATTTTGAAAAGCACGAAAATTGCAACCTTTTTCAGAAATGTGACCCATCTACGTTTTTATGATTTTGTTGTTGTTTTACAAGGTAAAGACAAAGTTATAGATCACTATCTGAATTCTTGCTAGACCTAAGCTGTTAAATTATTTTCCTCAAAAATAAGTTTGTAAAAAAAATTCCTACGTGGTGGGTCAGACCCTTTAGAAACACCTCTTACGGCCAATATTAATAATCAATCTTAACCCAAAACTCGTTATCTAAGATTGACACTTTGATCCATTTTTATGTTATCGCTTTCCAATAACATATCTGTGGACTGGATAAATAAGGCAATTAGGTATGGGATAAGAAGGCGGATACGCAGCTATCTAGATTGCTTGAAATCCATTAGATTGAGATACATTATTAACATTGGCTGTTAATAAGTAGAGTAGTTAGAATTTTTATTAATGGGTACCGATAGACGGGGCTGGCTTATGCCCGGTTCCTATATTCAAGAAACGAGTAAGAAATTGGCTGCCTGGAGACACTAAAGGTGGTAATAAAATAAAATGGCGCGTTGCCAACCTGAGGCCGGGATGTTAGTCCTCGAGCAGAAGTAAGTAAACCGGATACCTTAACCTTCGAATCGGAATACGTTTACGGTAAGCACTGACGTTATGGCGACAGGAATAGATAAGGCGAGTAGCTGCAAAACGCTATCACCTATTCAAAAAGTTTTGTCAGTTTATGTGAAAAGCAGTTATGTGCTGTACATAGATTTTTTAATTTTAGTTTTTATTAAGTTAGAAAGACAGATGAAAGTTTGACAAATGTGATGGATGTACCCGAGGAGACCTAGGTTGATATCCCATGATCAAGTCTCTGAAACTGTTTGTATGAAAAGGGTCATGATCCTGTCTACCATGTAAGGGACTTGGCGTGAAGGTATATATCTATGTAAGTTAGAAAGTTGCAAACAAAACGGAGGCTGTGAATAACACTTGTCAATAGAGACCATTGAAGTTATTGGTGCCTAGCTATTTACGGATAAGGTAACCGAAAGACCAATTCTACTGACTTACCAAACCTCCAGTTAGGAACATGACAATGGCAAGAACATTAGTGCTAACTAATTTTGGTTTCATTCAGTAGATGATTATTTGTATGATTTTACTGTTTTAATTGGTCTAGCGGTCCAAGTATTGGTCTTCACTTCATGATTCGGATTCGGATCCCGGGTCGGACAGCAAAAAGAAAATGTATTTCCAATTTTCCAATAAAAAAAATGTTGCTCGTAATATGTACTCAGTTGGCGATAGGTTTGCCACCTATTACATTTTGGGACCTAGTGACTACGGCTAGTCGTGGATGCCCTGGATGTCTTTGCCTTTTGCTTAGTGGATATGGGCGTGAAGATACTTAATTAAAAAGGTTTTTTTAAATAATTTCCTTAAGCTAAGAAATACGCCTATGAGGGTACTAGTCTATAATATAAAAATGAATGGCTAAATGTGTTGGTAAGCGTATAACTTCCAAACGACTGTACCGATTTGGCTAATTCTTTCATTATTGTGTTAGTTATTATCAGGAGAAGGTTCTTATGAGAGAGAAATTGGGAAAGTTGTAGGGAAAATGGGAAAAATAACACTTTATTATTTTCCATACCAAACGGGTGAAACGAAGTTCGCCGGGATAGCTAGTATTCTATAAAAAGGTCCATAAACATTTTGATTTTAAGTGCGAATATTGGTATTTCTCAAGGCATAAGAATAATATGTGCACGAGTTGAAAAACCTTCGAGCGTGCAGGAATTCGGTAGGATTTTTTTGTTCCTACACGTCCGTCGATCTGCGCAGTACCTACCTATTGTGTGGGGTATTTTGCGATTTCTTGTAAACATCGTTAAACAATATTTACAATGGCAAAGTAAACGCTAAAATGACCTACTACTCTGTTAACTTCAATATTTACTCGATTTTTTTATTTATCCTATAAGCAAAAGAATCTCTGGCGACGTTCCACAGCTACAATAAAAAAAATTGCACAAGGATATTAATTTGCATATTTTTTGTTATCCCTAGAAGTACTAAATCCTTTTTTTAGAGGTAAAAAAGGAAAGGCAAACTTAAGATCATTTCATTCCTGTCCCGGAAAAGTCAACAGTCCTGTCCGGAAAAATGGAATATATATATATATATATACTGAATATATATGGAATCATGTTAAAAAAAAGTAGCTGTGACATACCATCGGACATATAAACAGACAAATATACATGAAGAATCTAAGGTTCTGTTCCTCCACCTAGTCCACCCAGTAACGTGAACGCAGCACCAAGTCGAGGTACGGTCTCCCGGGAGACAGCCCTTGTTGCTGGCGTTGTAGGGAACAGTCCAATCCATCTAAATAATAATATCTCGGGCTGAGCACTCTGCTCGACCCACAAAGCCCGGTGAAGCTGTAAAAACCGCGAGGTTGGCAACACATTAGTCATTCCAAAAAAGAAAGGTTCTGTTTTTCACCTTTCGCCATTCGACCAAAACCTTGAAAAGAATTATTAAGGATAACTGAAAATCCACTTGTCTATCAATAGATAGAATTGAAAACTGACTCATGAACTATCTTCCCACAGAGGAAACATCGAACTCATTGTTCGTCTACACATATGTAACTAGTTTTAAATCAAACGAAAAATCCATCTCTACACATATACAATTTTAAAAAAAAGTGCAATTTAACAATTATACAATTTAAGTGCAATAAAACCGCAAACCGATATAAGAGCATGAAATAATAAGATTCAGCACTATGCCGTCACCTGTAAGCTGTCCAACTGAGTGCAGGTGAGAATTCAAAAGTGCAGGTAGAGTAAGTCCGTTTTGGTCACTTATTTTTGTACGGCATTGCTATCGTCGATAGAACCAGAACAAATAATAAGAAAGCGTGTAGTGCCGTACAAAATGGTGTGCCAGAAATCGGGTGGTTTTTTTTTTAATAAATTTAAATTTGGCCACTTGATTCTGTACGGCATCAGTTTCATACTGTTTTAGTACAGCTTCTACTCCAATGATAAATATGCCGTACAAAAATAAGGGACCACAACGGACTTACTCAACCTGCACTTTTGAATTCTCACCTGCACTCAGTTGGACAGCTTACAGGTGACGGCATAGTGCTGAATCTTATTATTTAATGCTCTTATATAGTCCTATATACGTCACCTGGTGGTTCATATGACCCATATATTTTTGGCATGGGCCTGTAGTCTATTACTAAAAAATCAGTTGTATTCGACATGTGCCGGTATTGTCGGATTTGTATTACACAATTGATGAAATTTATTTGAAATTACTTTTGGCTCACCTTACAAAAAAGAAACATTAAATTAAATGTCTGTGTTTATGTGTCTTATTTATAAAAATACCATTTCCTTTGAGTTCTATCGTAAAAATACCTATTAATTGTCTTTGTATTGTAAAGTATTGGAGAAAAATAAAAATGTGGCTTATCTACATCTTATTGTTGGCGGTGTAGGTGTGAAACACAAAAAGGGAGACGAATTGAGAAGTTTCTCCTTTTTGAGATGGTTTTGTTCTCGTCTTACAACCGACAAATCGTACAATAATTAATTATTCTAAATTAAAAAAATATAAATCAAAATCGATCTATTCACGTAGGTCTATACAAAGATTCTTGTGACTCGTCTATATAAGTCTAAAAACTACCACCGGATCGGAACGCGGCCACTCACTGAGAAGATCCGGAGAAAGAAACTCAGAGGGCTTTCCTTTTTTTATAACTAAAATTTACAAAAGTATATTACATATAATTAATTTGTAGAGATTGTATGAGAAGCAATCAAGCATTTCTATCTTCTAAATAATCACAATAATTAAGAAGTTAAAAAGCATCTTCATGCTTGTATCTCCGATGTGGTAAGCAGAAGTACAACTAGGACGCCGATGACTAGTCGAAACCGCACTCACAGTCGCCAACCTTCTTTTAATCTATCATTAAGTCACAAATTTGTAAAGAAAACCGACTTCATGATGGATTAAAAGATAAAGGACGTCTCTGATAGCACCCGTTCCACAATTTAAAAGATGTTTTTTCTGACTAGGTGGTAGAATTTAGCAGCGACTTACCCGGATTGGTACCACCGCCTTACTTATTCCTGCCGCCATAAAATTATGACGTATTCCGGTTTGAAGGATAAGGTAGCCTGTAAATTTACTTTTGCTCGAGGCCCAACATCTCGGTCTCAGGTTGTCAACACACCATTACCACCTTTGGTGTCTCTAGGCGGCGTGAATTTCTTACTATCAGGAAATCTGTCTGCTTGTTTGCCTTCCAATATCATAAAAAAAACAAATTGTAAACAAAACCTACTTATAATAATAATAATTGTTTATTTGCCAAAAATGTTGTACTTACAGTACTTAATGACCGATTAAGAGATAAGGGATGTCTCTGATAGCACCCGTTCCACGATTTTTTTTTATGTTATAGGAAGACAAACAAGCAGACGGATTTACTGTTGGTAAGAAATTCACGCCGCCTAGAGACACCAAAGGTGGTAATGGTGCGTTGCCAACCTGAGGTCGGGATGTTAGGCCTCGAGCAAAAGTAAGTTTACCGGCTACCTTACCCTCTGAACCGGAACACGTCATGACGTTATGGCGGCAGGAATAGGTAAAGCGGTGGTACCAATCCGGGCGAGTCACTGCCAAACTTTACCACCTAGTTAAATGTCACGGTGTTAGTGATGGTACGCCTTTGCTCGCCTTTTACGAGCTGCCTGGCAAGGAAGGCAGATGGTCTATTCTACAAAGGAGCCCGGACTAGCACGGGGTAAAATTTAAAAGATGTTAAAACATCACTGACCCTGTACTTATTAAATTTCCTTAGAAAATTGAAAACATTTTTTGTATGATTCAATACCACCCCCAGTTCAGTGTAACGTTTGGTGTTTTGATTGTCATCGATCGGTAGGTCTGTAATACAAAAGCGCCCTTGAACTCCGTCTGGTGACTTCACTCCTAGCGTTCAGGGAAGCTACCCTGGTTAGTCATTGCATACAATGGCTTCGTCATGGCTGTGGGTAAGGTCGTGAAGGTTATGTACACATGTCAAACAAAGCTTATCATTGTTAACGATGAAATTGATATTATCAAGTACTTATAGGAAAAGGTTTAGCACGTCCTCGACTGTCGGCCCGGCTCGTGCCATTGAGGTTTTTATCGAATAAAAAAAACAGTTTTGGCGCCATCTAGAGAAAATGTAGTCGTAGTTTTTTCTTAATTATTGTATTATATTCAGTGCAATTAGTCATTTTTAGTGTCATTTTGTTTAGCGACAGTAAATAAATAATAATTATTATCGCCTCTGTGGTCTAGCGGTCCGGGTATTGGACTTGACTGCATGAGTTCCCGGGTTCGAATCCCGGGTCGGGCAACAGAAAGAAAATTGCGGTTTTCCAAATTTCTAATAAAAAAAAGTTGGTCGGGATAGGATATGTGCCCGGTTGGCGATAGGCTTGCCATCTATCACATTGTGGGACTTAGTATCTTCGGCTAGTCGTGAGTGCCCTGGTTGTGCCTCTGCCTACCGCTTTGGGGGTATGGGGGTGAAGATACTTTTTTTTACATTACATTACATTTACATTTTATATTTGTCATGATGAGTATGTAAAATACAAATACAACTAATTTAGTATTGATGGTAGTTTATATTTATTTAAACTGATAGTTTATTATCTAGGTTATGCATAATAATTTTAATTCACCCTCGTACATATGTGTATTGAAATTGGTATATGTAGTGTCTTTCTGCTAGATATATCGATGCATGCATCAGAAGTACATTTGAATTATAAGTATACAATTGAAGAATTTACTTGTCTGGAAATCTGTTAAAACTGTTTCTAATTTACATATTACTGATGTTGAAGGTTGTGGTACTGTATTTAGCCTTTAACCTTCCTTTATGATAATAACCTTCTAATAGAATTGGGATGTGTAATAAAAGAAAATTTAGAGCTCACTTGAAGGTCTCAGAGTACTGGTAGGTATATTTTTTGTTTTCGAGTTTCGAGATTAGTAAAGTCGAAATAGTTTGCAAACTTTCATCGTACTAGCTGACCCGGCGAACTTCGTATCATTTGACATTAACAGCTGCTTACAGTTTGTATGGATGACAACATTTGGTTTTCCCATTTTCCCTTCAATTATCTAGGGTTTTCTTTTTGTAAGAACCTTCTCCTGTCCATAAGAAACAAAATAAAAAAAAAATGGCTAAATTGTTCTATCCTTTCAGTCGTAATACGGTGACTAGGTGAAATGAGGATTAATTTTATATATCACAAGCCGACCCGGCAGACGTTGTTCTGCTATTTTTTTATGTAATTTTAGTAAAAAAATTGAGGCGAGTCACCCAGTTTCAGAGGAGTACGGTAGATAACAGTGTGACACGAAAATTTTATGTATAAGAAGATCACGTGAAATTGGGTTTAAAAAAATGTATCTTCTCGCCGTATCTTTGAAGGGGTATGCGTAGGTACAACCAGGGAACTCACGACTAGCCGAAGACACTAACTCCCACAATGTGATAAGTGACAAACCTATCGCCAACCGGACCCATATTCAAACAGGAACGTTGTGGGTTTATAGTAAAAAAATAAATTAATAATTTCATAACGATATTTTGTCACTACTACCAAGATACTTAAGATATAAAATGGTGCGTTGCCGACGTGAAGATTGTATATCGCATTCTTGCTTTCTTGTCCTCAGGATTGAAATTTAACGACATGGCGCTGTTTACGTGACTTTCGATATCAAAACGCCGAAATTGGTGTCTACTACCACTTAGAAAGAAATGGTGATATATTGCACTCATTCCTTCATTTCATTCATTTAGTTCAGTACATTCGTTCTTCTATGTCACATTTAGATATGACAGCGAACGAGTTTAAGCGCAATCGAGAAAAAAGGTAGTACTAAGTAGGTTTTTCACTATTTAATTTTTTGTAGGTACATGTATGTTGAGTGAAATTAGATAATTTTTGGGCATTTTATACAATGTTGTTCAGTTAGAGTGCACGAGTGAAGTAACCATAAAGAAACTAGTGTATCGTGTACTTGCTCTTTCCCGCCAAATCACACTAAATGAGCTTGAGTAATAAGGCCACTGTTGTACTTTGATATGTCATTCGTTGACAACTAATGACTGTTTATGAATAAGTTAAGTCTGACTTTGCAAAATCGGATAGTTATCCGATTTTGAAGTTCCAAATCGAAACAAAATTTCAACTTGACTAAGGTTGCCTGGAAGAGATCGCTGTTTTGGCGATAAGGCCGCCTTTGTGTACACTTAGCTTTTATGTTTCTTTTAATGTATTTATTTTTCCTGTATTTTGGTGCACAATAAAGAGTTATTCTATTCTATTCTATGCTATTCTATTGACTAATGGCAAAAAAATAATGCCCTTGACATAAACTAAAAAAAATAATCATCGACCAAACACACAGGTCTCCTTATGGTAAGCAAAGGCTTTCGTTGGTAAGTGTTCTGTCAATAAATAGTATTTCATAATAACAGAAATTGCTCAGATCTATATAATGAGTAGTAAATCAAAATCGTTTTCCGCAGACATTAGAGGAAATGTTTTTATTAAGTAATTGTGTAGTTTTATTACAATCGCAATAAACTATCTATGTTTATTGTGTGTTTAAATCACATTGAAAATCTAAGTTTACAATAGTTTATAATAAAACTGGAGAACCTTGAATGATTCGTATAACTTTCAAAACTAACCCAAATGTTTAGGGACATTAAAAAGTATCATGGGCACTGAATTTTGGACTTTATTATAAATCTCAACCAGACTAATATCACGAATTTCAGCGTTTGTCTATTACGAGTTCCTAAAATTTGACTTGTACCTAATATTAAAGATCTAAGACCAAATGTCGACTACTTTACTATTTATCAAAACTAGCCCACCTTATGGCTATTAAGTGTACAAATTGGAAAATATTAAATTATCCTTTACCTTATTTTTTAGAAAAATAGTGAAATAACTATATTTTCTTATACAAATTGTTATTAGCTGTAAGGACAGTTCGTCGGGTTTGCCAGTGTAAATATATGCAGTTAATAAATACATATCTGATAGTATTTAATATAAGGTATTACAATATATAGGTATAAGGTGTGGATCAGGATACTTTTAGTAGAATGGATGATTTGTCTCATTGAAGACATCATCAGCATAGGTGCTTTAACATCTTTACCTATTCATTTAATATCTAGACCACAGGATACCTATAACATACATGGTGATTATAGGTCATGGTTGTCTCTTATAGTTAGAAGAGCAGCGTGATTATTTCCTGTATTATTATATAAAAGTGTGTTTTTTACTTATCTCAAAAACAAATGTAACTTAAGATAAACTAAAAAGCATTACTTAGTTTATTACGTCTAGTATATAACATCTAGACCACAGGACACCTATAACATACATGGTGTTTATAGGCCATGGTTGTCTCTTACCATAAGTAGGGCAGTGTGTTATTTTCCTGTATTTTTCCATATAAATATGTTTTTAACTATCTCAAAAACTAATGTAAATTAAGTAAACTAAAAAGCATTACTTAATTTATTGAATGTATTAATCACATTAAGAATCAGAATAAATATGAATAAATATCTCATAACTCATCTCGTATTTCGATATACATATTATAAGGTATTTCAATAATGCATCTATAATGATAATTGTGATTGTTTTATTTTATTTATCACGATCTTAATTAATTTATTGTATGGAAGTTATGGATTACAATGTAGCATTTACATAATTACGACCCGTTTATAAAGAAGATAACTACGTTTAATGGATTTTATATGTTGCGTATATATTAGTCATATAATAATTTTGAAATTACAAATAATTAGAATGAAAAAAGGTGTGTGTGCGATTCACACACGGTAGAAGAGAAACTTCAGTAATTCGACAAAAGAATGAGATGTATATATATTTGTGTCTCTTACCTGCAAAAGAATGAGATGAACATATATTCGTGTCTCTTACCTGTCGTTTTTCCGTTGCACCCGTTTTGAAATCACAACGATTCCAAATAAGTTTCACTTCAAAAATATAAAAGAATGATTTAGAACAAAAATAGACGAACATGAGTCTATAAGAAATTTATAGAATATAACAAGTACATAAATTTATCAAAATAGTTTTATTATAAAATTAATTAGATAACACAATCAACTGTTACCTCTAGCCGACCCGGCGAACTAATCGCTTGACATTAACAGCTAAGTAATAACAGTTTGTATAGATTAAAGCTTTGTTTTTCCCATTTTTAGTTTTATAGGAAACTTTTCCTGACAATGACACAATAAAAAAATAGGTCCATCCATTTAGGCGTGATGCAATGTCCATACGAAATGTATGTTCATTTGTGTACTAGACAATCGCTTTGTAGGTATCGCTGGACATTAATAGGTACTAATAGTTTGGAATAGTTAGTAGTTTTCCCATTTTCCCTGAAATTTTTCCGGTTTCCTCTTTATATGAACCGTCTCCTGGCAGTAACTAACATACCACAAAAATAATGATTAAAATTGATCTATCCGTTCAGGCCTGATGCTATGGAAATGATGATGATTGATAATAATATGTATAGGTAGATATACTGTGGGGATGATTGACATCCAATGACTAACGGCCAATATTAATAATCAATCCTAATCCAAAACTTGCTGTCCAAGATTGATATTTTGATCTATTTTTATGTTATCGCTTGCCAATAACATATCTGTGGACAGGATAAGTATGGAAATTACGTATAGGATAGGCCGTCGAATACGAAGCTATCTAGATTGCTGGAAATCCATCTTTATAGAAACATTATTAACATTGGCCGTATATCTTTCGGATATTATCCGCTACTGTAATTTCACCTAGAAATTATTAAGTTTTTTATTGTACTTACCTACTTATCATCATAAATAAGTTATCGGTTTTTAATAATTATAAAAGTAATGAAGTTTTTCAACGAAAATTAATTTAAATTTAAATTCCTTGACTGCTATAGATCATAATTAATAAATAAAATATGTTAAATCATATATAACAAGAATATTATAATATTAAATAAAAATGTATTTGTAATTGTAAAATATTCTGTATTGAACTTATATAGCACCTTAAATGAGTCATTAATTTTTAAATGTAATTAAATTGTGAATTTCATTCCACAAAAATTTATTTGAAGTTCCAACTCCTTGACCTCTGTATATAACCATAACAAATAAGGCAATAAATTTATTTTCTATTATAATATTAATTATTCACCTCTGTGGTCTATCATTTCAGATGTCGGACTTGACTGCGTGAGGTCCCGGGTTCGATTCCCGGGTCGGGCAACAAAAAGAAAATTGAGTTTTTCTGATTTTGTAATACAAAAAAAATGTTGCTTGGGATTGGATATATGCCCGTTTGGTGATAGACTTGCCATTATCACATTGTGGGACTTAGTGTCTGCGACTGGTCATGGGTGTCCTGGCTGTGCCTCTGCCTACCTCTTCGGAGATATGAGCGTGAAGATACTTAGCTCTTTACTTACTTTATTTTTATGTATTGTATTTAATTCCTATATTAAAAAAATATAATTCACTTACTTTGGAGGCTCAATATGTGTAATTTGTCTAGAGATATCGATTAACATTTTTCTATTATTATTTTTAATATAATAGGAGGCAAACGAGCAAGTGGGTCACCTGATGGAAAGTGATCACCGCCGCTTTCGGAAGTCCGCAACACTAGGAGTACCAGAGATGCGTTGCCGACCATTAAGGAAGTTAAAGAACATTAGCAGATGGTCTATTCTACTCAGTGAACTAGACCAACACGTTAAAGAACATTAGCAGATTGTCTATTCTACTCAGCGAACTAAACCAACACGTTAAAGAACATTAGCAGATGGTCTATTCTACTCAGCGAACTAGACCAACACGTTAAAAGTAAGTTATGATTTTTACTACATTTAAACACTTTTTTAAATGTAATAAAAATCATGACTTACTTTAAACACTTTTTTAAATGTAGTAAAAATCATGACTTACTTTTCACATGTTGGTCTAGTTCGCTGAGTAGAATAGACCATCTGCTTCTCTGACAGGTGCCAGGCAGCTCGTAAAAAGCGAGCTTAGGTTTAATAGGTAAAGTAAAAGTAAAGTAAAGTATCTTCACGCCCATATCCCCGAAGAGGTAGGCAGAGGCACAACCAGGGCACCCACGACTAGCCGAAGATACTAAGTCCCATAATGGGATAGGTGGCAAGCCTATCGCAAGCCGGGCACGTTTCCAATCCCGACCAACATTTTTTTTTATAAGAAAATTGGAAAAATCCAATTTTCTTTATGTTGGCCGACCCGGGATTCGAACCCGAGACCTCATGCAGTCAAGTCCAACACCCAGACCGCTCGACCACAGAGGCGACTAATAGGTTTAATAGGTAATTACTGACAAGACCATTGATGGGAGAGTACCGACTGCAACTCGTCCGGGTAGGGATCCACCGCCTCCGACAGGGTCATGTTTCGGTCAGGTATGTACGGTAGCCGGTACACTTGCACAATAATTAGCCTGATACCTCGGCCACAAGATAACGACGCACCTACAACATCTATGGTGTCTATAGGCCACGCTTATCTCTTACCATCAGGAGAACCTTGTTCGCTATCTTATCACATTAAAAAAAGACTTTTTGATATTACAAAACTTTCAATAGGACATTTAAACTACACGAAAAAACTCTAAAAAAAACAAAAAAATGAACTTTATTTCAATATTAATTGTAAATAACAAAACTGCAATATGGAAATGTAGAGGTAGTTGTAATATTATTGTAATAAAACAATAAGTTTCGCGCATACTAGTGACAACGTATTAAAATATAAATTTCTAAAAAATGAAAAATAATAATAATTAGGTTAAATACTTATTATGTACAGAAATGATAGAAAACCGCCTCCTTGGTCGAGGAGCTAACGTAACCGCCTAACAACCGACACGGGGGCAGGCATTTATGTGATGAATATTTCCTGATTTGGTTGTTAAGGCCCCATACTTAGTCAGCCACTAGAGCCAATCGCCATGCTCCCCCATACCATGATTACTATGAAATATTGCGCTCTAAAGTAAACGTCTTAAGCGACAAATCACTATTTTTGACACTATAAAAGTAATTTGAAAAAAGTATAAAAACTGAAACACTTATCTTTTAGGTATAGTACTTATCTAAGTTTATGTTAAATCTGGTGTCAATATTTTCATAATTGAAGTAGACAGTTGGGTTTTGCTTTCTAAAAAGGGTTCACTTTTTGATTGTTTTCTATCGAGCAAAGTGAAATGAATCGTGTTTTGGAAACACTAGTCTTATAAAGCATATTAATATTAATCTTGTGTATTTTTGTCACCAAGATCCATGATTGCTTTGTATGAGAAAAAACATTATACTGCTGACGTATTTTAGCGTATATGGACCCTTAATTAAGCTTATTTTGATAGTTTTTTGTAAACGTATACCTTGTTCCACGAAAGAATGGCTTACTCTGTGGAGATGAGATACATGTACAGCAAGATTATATTTATTCTCTAGCAATAAAACTTTATTACTTATGACTCATTTTTATATTAAAAATTAAGCTTATTAAAGGAAGCTTAACAAAAAGGTTTCAAATTTGTAATGTACGTATTTTTTTTAATTATTACACAAGAGAATAAAGTTAATTGGCTTTTCAATTACGTTTACCTATAACAGTAAGTCTGTAAATAAACTTTATTATAACTATTAAAACCAATGACTTTAATTTTAATATTTAAAACTAAGTTCAATGAAGGTAACTTCATAAATTTTCTTATAAGTAATGCGCATTATTTTGTTTAATATTATAGAATAAGCAATAATTAGTACCTCATTTGTTATGATTATCTATAGAGGTCAACAAATTGAAACTTTAAATTAGTTTTCAAGAAAAAAAATATTTTAATGTTTAAAGAAAAGAATTTTTTTTCATCAAAGAAAACTTAATAATTTTTCTAATTATTAATATGCATTATTCATTATACGAGAAATTAAATTATTGGCTTATTTGTTATGATACTGTAGATGTATAAAAGTCAACGAATTGGAACTTTAAAGTAATATAAAATGAATAAATTTAATCATAACTATCATACTAATACACATTTAATATACTAATGACACATTTAATACTTAAAAATAAGTTCAATAAAGAAAACTTATTAAATTTTATGTTACGTTATTTTTTTTAATGTTATAATAGAAAAATAAATTTATTGCCTCATTTGTTATGGTTATATACAGAGGTCAATGAGTTGGAACTTCAAATAAAATTCACAATTTAATTTTATTTAAAAATTAATGACCAATTTATGGTGGTATTCTAAGTAAGTTCAATACAGAATATTTTACAGGTTGTTAGTTTAATATAGATTTTTTACAAGTAATGTAATTTAATTTATTTAATATTATATAAAAAACGTAATTTATTGGCTTGTTAATTATGATCTATAGCAGTCAAGGAATTGAAAATTTAAATCAATTTTCGTTGAATAAACTTCATTACTTTTATAATTATTAAACACTAATGACTCGTTTAAATATTTAAAAGTAAGTATAATAAGAAAACTAATATTTTTCTATTAATTAGTAAGAGAAAAGAAAAGAAACTTGCGTTTTCTTTAGGAATTAAGATGTAAAACATAATGAGTCATTAACGAATTTCAGAGAACTTAATCGGCGAGCTTCTCTGAATTTCATAGAGAGCAAAGCTTACGGGAAACATTTAAAAAGTTCAGCGCAGCTCTAGCCTTATATAAATAAGTTGGCGCGGTACGAAGCGTTTACATTCGCTTCAGGTCGCGTACGGCGGTAGGTTGTGTCGCATTTGGGCACCACGATCGCTCGTGCCGACACTCGACTCACATTTTCTTTGAAAATTCGCGTAATTGCAAAGAAAAAAGTGGTCAATCCGGAACTTTGTGCTCAAGTGTACTGTGAATGTTGACTCTGGCAACTTTTAACAATTTAGTGAGGACGCCCAATGTTTCGAGAAGCAAGGATTGCGTGAACTCGGGATATAAGTACAGGCAAGTTGATAACATTCTTTCCATATCATATCACTTTCAGTTGTATATCTATCCGGGCACTCAAGACTGAGATAAAGACAAAGGAAATGAAATATTACGTATTGCATTTTTTATTTTAAATAATAATTACTTTATGTTACAAAACTTTATGAATTAAATTACATTATTAATAATTATAGATGTTATAGTACTAAAACATGGAATACTATAAATCCGTGTAGTATAAAATATTTGTAAAGCAATTTTTTTTAAAACGATTTTTATATTTTTAACATACTAACCCATTCAATTTCGTACTGCTCGATATTGACAATCTAATATAACAATGTAGTTTCATATTTCCAAGTCTCTCTCCTATTTCCACAGTTTTTTTTGAAAACTTATTGGAGTAGTTTTTTTCAAGTTTTGTGATTAGTTATTATTACATTTGGCAATTTATTTTTATTTTATAACATAAGATAACATACTTATTATTATTTTACGAATACTATCTTTTTGTGTTTCAATGTATTTTATACTCAGGAAATGAGCATCTGTACTGAGGAATTTTATTTACCGATAAATAAATAAAACCAAACTATTTTTTAATTAAATTTTGCAGAAGCAATAGATTAATGTGGACTGTCTGGTTTTAGTATTAATCTAATAAGATCTTTGTATGCTGGTATCTAATACCTACACTAATGTAAGGTTTTTCCTGATTTATATAAGGTAGGATAAACACGTGTTATTAAATGCTAATGAAGACGTTTTTACACATGAATCACATATTTTTATTTCGCTTTTAAGTAAAATACTTAATCTTCACTATATAGAATATATTATACCTATTAGGATATGATTTATGTTTAGAGACACTTAGTAAATGGCTTTATAGTCGTACTCTGATACAGTAATTTAGTTTATAAAAGGAATATTGCTCATTAGTCTATAAACTAAATAATAATCCATAATTCCATATACCTAAATACAAAAGTCTGTTTATCTGTTACGCTTTCACGGCTTAACCACTGGACTGATTTTGATGAAATTTGATGTACAAATAACCTAGCACCGAAATTTAAATAAAGGCTACTTTTTAAAATAATCAACCCTCAACGAGTTATAAAAGGGGATGAAAATTTGCTATAAAAATTCTATCTTGGCAAAATCGCAGAGAAACATTTAGGTACCGTCTTATGAATAAACACGGAATAACGTAGGATTAAAATTATGTTGGTATTATAGTCAGTACCCGCCACATTGTAATAAAGACTACAATATTAGGTTGAACCTTGGAGTACTTTACTCCTTGTTTATTATTAAACCTTATTACATAGAAGAAACAAAAGTAAAATGGCCCTTTCGTACCGTACTACTTGAAAATTTAGTTCAACGTTTAAATTGATTTATTGCTTCCAAATTAACACAATTCTTATCAAAACATAAACAATTAATTTTGTTATCTACTGATATCAAAGTGTCCTTACTATGATACTGAGTTTAGTAAACTTGAATGAAACTGTACTTTAGAAAAGGCTGGTGGCAATTTTGTTTCGTATTCACTAAACTATTTTTAAGTTATTGCTATCTTCTTTTGACGAAAGTAATCGAAAAAGACAAAACACTTTTAGTGCTGTGAGCTGTCAGATTAGTCTATACACGATGTTTCTACAGAAGTTTAATCTATCACTCGGAAAACGTAAATAAAACCATCACAATTTGACAAGTTCAGACCAATCTGACATGTCTATAATATTCCATCTCTTTTGTTTTTGTTTCATTTGAAAAAGATAGCATGCATCTAAAATAAGTTTAGTTTGTTTGTTTGATTTTACAGCAGAACTCAAACACAAAAAGAGCAAGTAAAGCAATATTTTTCTTTTCTTTTCAAAATCAGTTTGTTTATTTATTATTTAAAAAGCCTGGGAAACTTGGGCTATTATTAAAACCTTTTAAAGAAAAAAAAATTAATTAAGCTGTATAATATTCTATAAATTTTAAAGAAAGAAAAAAATTCGCCCCAGTTTGGGAATATTATCCCAAGCACAGGGCAAGTGCTAAAATGAAAATACGTTGTAAGCTGTATGAAACTATATTTTTAAAAAGATTGTTTACGTGATAACTTAAAAATTGCGTAAAAAATGATATACCTAGCATATTTTAAGTTTTTCCAATAATCACTACATAGTATAAAACAAAGTCGCGTTCTCTGTCCTTATGTCCCTTTGTATACTTAAATCTGTCAAATTACGCAAGGGATTTTGATGCCGTTTTTTTTGGTAGATAATGTGTTTAAAGAGGTAAGTTTATATGTATATTTTATTCCCATGCAATACTAGGTCGGGCCGTTAGTAACATTATAAAAATATTTAAAAAAATCAAATATATAGATAAAAAACTAAGATTGAAATAAAACTGCAAAATATAGAGAATACTAAAAATCAGGAAGACGAACTATATCTATGATTACAACTACTCATTACCATATCATTATTATAAATAAAACTACTCATAATAATGATAAAGTTTCAATATTATAAAGTTTATTATCAATATGTTTTTGTATTTTATTTTTTCTTCTATATGGTTGAGGTATGTTTTCTATTATTTTAAGAACATAAACTGGTTTCAAATAATTTAAAATCATCAAAGTATAAATGTTCAATTCTTGAAAAATGTCATATGCAGATGTGTTTACGTTGAGCGAGGTCATGTAACAAAGGGGCTTAGGGATAATGACATGATTGTGGTCACTGGACCATATTATTACGCACCCTAAAAACCTTAATCCACTATAATTGCATGTATAAATGTAGGTTAGTAAAATGTACAGTACTAGCTATTTGAAGACGACTTCGCCAACGTAGAATAGATTTTAATAAAACTTTCATTTTCAAAGTTTTAAGTACAGTACAAAAAAAATTAGTGAACAAAACATTGTGTCACTTATTGCTCAGTGTTACTATGATGTCTGTACTAACATTAGTTTTTTTTATAGCTTTAACCCTATAATACTCGCTTGCATTTTTTGGAGTTTACTCCTTAAGAAACGATTTGAGTTATAAGGCCCGGGTACGGAAATTTTATGAGGAGTAAAATCAAGTGTAACACGAAAAGTTGAGGCGTTATGTAGAAAGAGACAAACATATATATCTGTAGGATTGAACTAGTAAAAGAATAAGATGGAATACATTACACAGCATATTCTCATTCTCGGGATCTCCTCCTGCGCGATACTTCGTAGTCTCCGTGCAGGAGGAGTCGCTATCTATCAAAATACTGACTATTTGGATCACACTTCTAATGTCTGCGATGATCCTAATTTAAAAAGAATTAACATAACTAAATCTGCTGTAGGAGACATGTGTGCTGCAATATACATTTCGTAAGGAGTAAACTCCAATCGTGAGTCGTAGCTGACACACATACACTTTTTTTTAATAGCTTGTATTTAAATGTTTATGTATTAATAAGAATATTTAACAAATTAGCGCTTCTGTGGTCTAGCGGTCTGGCGTTGGAATTGACTTTTTGAAGTTCTAGATTCGATCCCTGGGTCGGGAATCAAAAAAAATATGAAAATGTATTTTCAATTTTCTAATAAAAAAACGTTGCCCGGGATAGCGTATGTGCCCGGTTGCCGATAGGCTTGCCACCTATCATATTATGGGACTTAATGTCTTCGGCTAGTAGTGGGTGCCTGGGTTGTATCTCTGCCTACCTCTTCGGGGATATGGGTGAAAATACTCTTAGTATACTATTATTGGCCCTATGCATTCAAATAGCATCTTTATATGACTAGAAACTTATCACAAAAATAACTCGACTGCATCAAACTGAGTCTAATCTATAATGAGTAAGATCTGAATTAAATATTGGAAAAAAAAAACGCGTCACACAACTGCCATGTTGTATTTTTTAGCGTTTCTAAGACTTGAAGTTAGATATTACTAGTAGTTATGGAAATATGAAGTGAGTAATGCATACATACATATAAGATACTAAGAACAACTCTATATAGATATCTTTAAAATACATTCGGATTTCCAAAGCTTGACGAATATAGTCGAAGCGCATAATTTAAATAAACTATACCAATTTCGATGCGGGTGTTTTTTGTTTGAAAGCTGACGTGAACGAGATGATTTTTAGCTACATTACATGTATTTTTTTAAATTTTATTGTTGTCAACATTTTAAATTATGCCATAAAGTAAGCAGGAACAGCAAGAATTCCATATCAGAGATTTGGGATTAGGTTATTAACGTTATCTGAATGATAACACATTCTGTTGATCTCCATGATCTCATTTTATCATTTATCAAATAATCGGCCCTTAGATACAATGGTGCGTGCTATTTTAGTATCAGTTGCGATTCTACAACTGATGAGGCTATACACTGTGAGCTGAATGGATAAATCATACTAAAGGTAGCTCTGGCAGAGTATACCTTCTGAAATTATTTGCACTGTTACATATAATAAATGAATAAATAATAAATATACATTTCTAAATAATAAATACTTTATTAAATTAAATTAATTTATTTGTAGAAGTGGGTACAGTCATAGGTCTTGAAGATTACATTACAAAAGAACGACTACTCCTGGCCTAGTGCCGTACAGATATTATTTAGGAAAAAGTACATAGAGTAAAATTTAAAATTTGCATCAATCAGTTTCACTATCTCACGTACGTACACAGACATTGTGGGTTCAATGTAGAACTAGTGATAGGTAATCAAATGCTAGTTAGTTGCTTGCCCTTCTTTATATTATTACTAGCTGCCCCAGCGAACTTCGTCCTGCCAACATCCGAATAAAAACTATCCTATCTTTTAAGATGGACCAAACTACAGATATATGAGAAATTTTATCGAAATCGGTTCAGTAGTTTTGGAGTTTATTGGCAACATACATCGTGACACAAGATTTTTATATATATATAAGATACATAAATAAAGTTTAATCATAAACGTCAACTTTACTCCTACTTTGATTATGTTATTTAAAAAGGCGATTAAGATGTAGAAGAGAACTTCTTCTGTCATCTTTAGCCCAATATCACTTTCTATAAGGTTACAGAAAAACTTCAATGTATTAAAAAGCTTGTGAGTGATAGAATAAAAAAAGACAAGCCCGTTGAGTTCCTTGCCGGATTTTCTCAGTGTGGTGCCGCGTTCCGATCCGTTGGTAGTTTTATTATTATTAACCTAGTAATTTAAGT
>NJDD01004939.1:68701-80867 GCA_002245505.1 Calephelis nemesis | reverse complement strand
TATAAATTTATGATGCCACAGATCACAAACACTAAAATTATAAATATTCAATAACCCCCAAACAACTTCGGCAAACACTAAAACTTAAATTAATCGTTTCCAACAAAACCCTGATAAAATAGCATATAGGTACATTTCTAAAATTCCGAGTGTTTTATTTTATCTCCCTCTTATTATTGACTTTCATTTTTTATTTATGTTTTATAATAAGACTATTTACTTTTACAAAAAAACTATGGCGAGGCAATTACGATTACCCGTAAAATAGCGCGAAATACGTGCTACTGGGATGATCGTAAGAAAACTAATAGCTGTTCAGAAATCTGAACAAGTCCCAACCTAACGTTCATAGCTAGTTGTTTCGTGATTGGTTTGTTTTAGGAGTGAGGCGCATATTGTGGAAATGGCCAGACGGCAGACTTGACATTTGATTCGCAGGTTCGAGCCTGATATCTTATACATGACATATAATTTGATTTTTTTTCGTTTTTTTTTTAATTTTTTTTTAAGTGCAAACTTCTTTTGAATGGGTAAAAATTTCTACACTCGCGTCAGGACACGTGACCATCGAACATTCGAAAAACGGATGGAGAGTAAACAGCTGGCGTGGCGTAGGAGACAAAGTATCCCCCTCTCTTTCTCAGGCAAGAGCGTCGCCAGCCTATGGCCTAGAGGGGGGCAAGTTGATACGGAGATTGAGAAAAATATACATTGTAGGTTCAATCGGGAGCCTCGTGGCCTCGACTTTTTGACTTGCCTTGCATTTTGCTCTAAATAATAGCAAACTAGTAGAAAAAGTACTAGAGTAATCGATCAAGTCAAGTTAAAGACATAAGACTGTTTGCTTTATAACTTTTTTAGAATCTCTAGGGGAGGGCATCTGCCCCTCTTGCCCCCCCTTGGCGACGCCCTTGTTCTCAGGCATAACCAAATATAAATACCAGACTTCTTAAAAGTGCCTTAATATATGCATTGGTCGAATCATTACACGAGTACCTACTGTCGCAACTAGGCCTGAAATAATGCTTGTAGATTGGTTTGAGCGCTGAGCTTTTGTTGTAAATATCATTGTTCTATGTAACGTTAACCTCTTAAAAACTGAAAGGGAGATATTGTCAAAATACGTTAACTTAGCTCACGGGGTTACCAGCAGTGAGATATTTATTCTACAACAAATCCCCGAAAGTCGTTTCAGCAGACAGTATTATAGCTAAGAGTCGCGACACCTTAATAGACTCTCGCTGCTTTCCTATGTTAAAGCTTAATTCTGATGCCAGCAATTTTGGTGACAGTACGCCTTTTGCAGAGATTCATCAATATAGACTAACTAAGCTGCCGGTGGCGAGAAAATGTCTTCTTGATCACTGTTAGCTTAGTTTTAAGTCAACTAGGTACTTAGTAATTATATTAGACTTGAAGTCTCTACTAATATTATAAAGATCAATAGTTTGTTTGTTTGTTTGGAATCTCAGAAACTATTGGTCTGATTTAAAAATATCATTCAGTATTATATAGTTCATTTATCCAGGAAGGAATCGATATATTATCACGCTAAGACTAATAGAAGCGGAGCACCAATGGAGAAAAATTTTTTAGCATCAGGCGATGTTTTTCCATACAAACTGACTGTTAATCTCAAGCGAAACGAATCGAAGGTCGGCTATTATTTTTATGTACTTTTATGTCGTTCAAATTCAAATGCATGAAAATGGACAGTGCTTATCTCAACCGAGTCTTAATCCAGAGGGTAATATATTTGGCCTTGCACATTAGGCCTAATACAGCCACAGAAATAAAACAGGGAAAAATTAAAAGACAATAAACAAACTAGAACAGGAACCACTAAAATAAGTGAGGGATAAAAAATATCGTCGAATGAAGAAGCTTTTTTCATTCTGAAGTCGATTAAATATATATTTAAAAATAAGTTCTTGTTACGCCCACGTTGCACGATCTCTTGAAAATGAAGCACGAACTTGTGTAGGAGTAAATTAAAAACGTAGGAATAAAACTCCGTGATTCTTGTGCGAAAAACAAACAGGGGGAAGATATTAATGATCTGCTAAGTAGGGATCATTTTCAACGCAAATATATACTTATTACTGGCTGACCCGGCAGACGCTGTTCTGCTCCTTTTTTTAACGTGAGTATTGTAAAAAAACGGGGTGAGTCACTCTTATCACTTTAGAAGTGTGAAAAATAGATGTTAGCCGATTCTCAAACCTACTCGGTATGCTCACATAATTTCATGAGAATCGATCAAGCCATTTCGGAGGAGTACGGTTACTCACATTGTGACACGCGAATTTTATATATGTATAAGATTAAATTGCAGAAAAGTGAATTCTACACTTTTTTAAGTAAATGATTTTCCTGATGGTAAGAGATAACTAACTGCCTTATAGCCACCATAGATGTTACAGGTGCGTCGTTGTCCTAAGGCCAGGAAGGTAGGCCTATTGAGCAAGTACGCTCCATATTTACTGACTACAGTATACATCTTGCTTACTCTTGCAGAAGCTTTGTTCAGCTGGAATTTTTGACAATCCTTATAGGGAGTTTTCCAACTTAGTTTTATAGCTTGAAACATGATGAAATACAGAATCTGCAGAAATAAAAGGTCACCTTACTCACTAGCTACTTAGCTATCTTTGGTTTAGAATAATATATGGAAAAATAACACTGACTTTTTTTGTACTGTACTTGTACTTTGTAGGTACTACAAGAAAGTACGACGGTTCAGCTAGTTTCATAAGTGAACAGCTTAAGAGCCTGTCCAGAAAGGGCCTATTACCCGCACAATACTGACGTTGAAAGTGGATGATTATGATTATTGCACTTGCTACTATTGTTTTAAGATACCATAGAGATATTTTATGCCTGGAAACTTAGGTCTAATATGCAAGGTATATACGAAATATAAATACGAAAATGGCGAGCACTTACGTCATTGTGGTAGGAATAAGTATTGATTACGACCACCGCTTATCCGAGCTGCTGCACAATATTGTATTCTTCGTAAATAATATATAATTATAATTTATATCTAACAATTCGTGTAAAATAGTATCACTACATAGTATAAAACAAAGTCGCTTTCCCCTAAAGCCCGGTGGAGTTGTAAAAACCGCGAGGTTGGCAACATATTAGTCATTCCAAAAAAAGCTTTCCGCTATCTGTCCATATATATGCTCAGTTTTTTTTGCAGATTACAAATACAGATTTTTATGCGTTTTTTAATAGACAGAGTAATTCAAGAAGTAGGTTAATAATAATATGTACATTATCATTGAAGTTCGTACACTCGTGCGATGTTGAACAGGCTGGTAGTGCCTAATAAAGATACAATTACATGCTTTAGGTAAAAAGTTTTATTCAAAAATTTCTTTTGATTAATTTCAAAACTCATTAAACATAAACAAGCAATTTATGAAAGGGATAACTTTTGTAAAGGTTACAAGCGGAAGCAATATAGTATCGGTTATGAAATTGAGAAGGCCATTCTCAACAGATTTCTGTAATTACGGATTATTAATAAATTTGGTAAAATGTTTCCTCTCCCTTATTTATTCAAATAGATACTATCAGTCTCATAAAAAAAGATAAGATTTATAAGATATAAAGATAAGATAAGACAGTCTAAATTTGGGTTATTAGCCAATAACATATTGCCACGTCATCCACGTGCGGTATGTTATTGGACACACACATACATGCACGCATGCATGCACACTTATAAAATCACTATCCACTTAACTTCTTGATAAAATATAATCTTTATTGCTTTTGAAGGTAACAAAAATAGTCAGACAGCTGATGTGCAATCAACAGAAAATTCATAATATATCACTTCGCTGAAAACGGCAAATTCATAATTGTTTATTTATTAATGATCTTTCTTTTATTTAAACTTATATGTAACTTACGAAAGGAACTTTAAAAAATGGGTCAACTTTCAGCAACATTTAAAAAAAAATGTCCATTGAATAAATCGTAAATTTGCTTTAAAATGATTAACAAAAGAATAAACATTTTAAATTAATGAATCCCGTGTAAAGGATAATTGTTTACTTGTCCCTCTCTTCAAACCAAAACGGACAGAAAATTAAATATTATACAGAAAATTATCATGGAAAAGGTTTACGCCGGATATGGTAATGGAAATCTTACATAATTTATAGGAATAATCTCATAAAAGGGTCTGTTGGATTTAAAAAGAATTGCGGTTTATTTAAGACCATTTCATTTTAATCTGCGCTCGGCATCTTAAGACCTCGGAGACAATAAATTTAAACTCAATTTTGCTATTTATATATCATTACGTGATGCCAAAACTTTGGACCCCTTTTTTACGAAAATTTCACTCACGGAGGAGCATAAAACGTGGACTAAGGTAGGCGTAAAATTAAATTGACATTATAGTCTGTATCACGTTGTAATAAAGACTATAATACCAGGTTGAACCTTGGAGAACTTTATTCCACGTATTAATAAGACGGTTATAGCTTATGTGTAGGAGAAGTGCAAAACGCTAGTATATTTCAATAACAATGTTTATAAGGTACACTTAATCAATAAATAAAACATAACTCACACTACCATGCATTTGACACACACAAACAAATAAATTGATGATAACGATAAAAGATCACAGATGGCGGTCTAAAAATTATGGAAATAACGTAGTTGGTCTTGAGAAATGAATACGGCGTTCTTATCAACAAGATATTAAAATTTATTATGGTCTAATTTCGACCAACGGGCGACCACTAGTGTACATAAATATATCAAAACCGTGTGGGTCAAGAAGACCCAACTGTGCGATCGGCGGATTAATAAAGTAACTTCCCGTCGTTTTCAGGTTCTTTTCTAAAAATTTTTTTTTAAGTTTATCATTTGAACTCCTTTTTCAAAGCATGTGTGTTACGTTGAAACGTTAGATTAAGTTCACTGATTAAGATTTTTTATTTTCTTAGTTTAAAGCTGATGCTTTTGATGTGTTTCCATTTTGATAAAATTGAAAATGGGATTTTCTATTATAAAATTAACAGTATTAAAAATTTGCTTGTTTAAATTATCAAAAAAAAAATTTAAAAACGTGTATACTTTGTTCGTTTTAAATTAAATATAAAATGTACGATACAATAAAGAGTTAGTATACTTCTATACTTTTCTGATTAATTGAAATGACCCCCAAAAATGGCGTCATATTTACCAAATATCTCGTTCAAGGAAACAGCTTCCCTCAGGGATTCGAGTATACAATCCGTCAAGGATGTTTGCGCTATAAATAAACTGCGAACAAGTGATTGGGAGGTGTTGGTATTTTTTTCATAATGCGTATTTGTTGTAAGTGATCTCAAGAACGTTTCCAGGCGTTGGCCTTATGAGGGGTAAGTTGATACTGAAATTAAGAAGAAAATAAATTGTAGGTAAAGTATAAGCCCTCTATAAACCCTCGACTTTTTGACTTGCCTTTCGTTTCCCATTTAAATAGTAGCAAACTAGTAGTAAAACTTTGAGAATAATCAATCAATTAAGGCAAATAAAAGCGTAGGGCTGTTTGAATTACATTTGGCAACTTCTTAGAAGGCACCTGCCCTTTTTTCTTGAAAACGTCCTTGGGTGATTTGGAAGTCGATAGGCCTTTTAGAATAAAAACAAATACGCTAAATGATCCTTCATATTTTCTTCTCATATTACATCTATACATTAACTACAAGGTTATGTAATTGTTATAATAATAGAATAGAATATTATGTTATCTTACATGTTAGTTGTTCTTTTATTTCGTATTTATTTTTTCTCTCCACAAGCTCTAAGCTTACCATTTTATACCTAAGTCAAAATATGTGGCATAACTGTTTCGTCACTATTACAACTATGGTATACCTAATAGCGTATTAGAAATGTAATGATCGGTGAATACATTTTTCACATTTCGTTTTTTACGTGGCAGCGAAACAGGCAGGCATTTTGACTTTTGATTTCAAAGTTTTAGATTTATTTGTTTCTTTTGTACTTGAAAATACAACTAAACAAAATCAAACTCAACAAACAAAATTAAAGCTTTCTAGAACTTCAGGAAGTAATCTTGAATTGTAGAAATAGTTTCCCTCTTTAATGCATCGAGGGTATAAATTTCCACAATGGTTTCAGGAAGTTTCAGTTCTAGGAATTTCGGGAAGTGATCAATTAATTTTGATGACTTTAAGATAATGGGCCAATGAGGAAATCGATATGTTAAGATACGAATAACATCTTATGTATCATAGATAATACGCACTTAAAACTTTATCCGTCTTATTAATAAGCACGAATATTAGTAGCAACAATATTAGTAAATTCAGACATCACATGTTGAGAGTTTTATAAATACGATTATAAATAATCAAACCAGTTTATCAGCGTTCGAGAAAACGACGAATTTCATACAAACTCTCATCCTTTAATTCATGCCATTAAAGCTCAAAATGTTTTCTTTGTTACTAGACTAACGTTAGCTTATCTACTGAGTTTCTGATTTTTAGGACATCAGGATGAATCGTATGAATTTTGATGATCATTTGTGAGCCAGTAACAAAATCAGGGATTTTGATCTATATATATAAAAGAAAGTGGTGTTAGTTACACTATTTATAACTCAAAAACGGCTACACCGATTAGGCTGAAAATTGGTAGGGAGGTAACTTAAAACCGAGAAAAGGACATAGGATACTTTTTATCCTGTTCTATTGTAAGAAAACTGGGAAAAACAACATTTTAATTTTACCCATACAAACTGAACGGGCGGAAGGAAGTTCCCGGGTAACAGCTAGTACATATGTAAATATAATAATCTAAACTATTAGTGCTATAAAGTTTAAACTTTATCCGTTTTATTAATAAACACGGAGTAAAGTACTCCAAATGTCAACTTGGTATTATAGTCTTTATTAGAATGTTATACATACTATCAACTTAATTTTACTCCTACCTTAGTCTATGTTTATTAAGATGACGGTATAAGTTTACTACATAAATCATATCCTTAAAATGGTGTTTTTTTGGTATTATCCAAACACAAGAGGGTTAAAAAAAAACAACGAAGCGCTCTAAGCGAAAAGGTAGGTAGTGCCTTCGCTCTTCGTTATGCTAGCCTTGTCCCCGCCAAAGGGAACGAGAGTGCCCCCAGCGAAACCAGCCAAGATAATGTCAAATGAGAGTGTTATTATTAGAAAGAGCTCCCTTTGTCTGTCTTAATTTAATAATTGATATGTATAATTCGGGATAACAAAGACTATGTACGTTCATAGAATCAACAAGGTTGATTTTTTTTACAAGTCACACAAATTGAATCTATCCCCAGATTAAGCATAATTATATGATTGTGTTATGGGTAAGCCAATGATTCTAATACATAGAAATACTTAAATACTCGTAGGATATCTTTAATAAGCACCCAGACCCGGGAATACATACATCTAAATGTTTATTATACAAATGCCTGCCCCGTGGCTAATCGAACCCGAGCCTCGCGGTTGGTCAATGTAGTAAGGCGTGTACGCTAGCCACTTGACCAACAAGCAGTGATGAGAGAAGTAGTCATCGACATTAAGAAAAAGTGATGTTATCAGCCTAGAAACATCCTCGACTACTTCAATTGTAGAAAATAAGAGATTCTTTGATTTAATCTATCGAAGGCGTTGCTAGGTTGTTGATGTCACCATTTTGTTAGCGGAAACGAACTCCTCTACAATATTAAATTCAGTTTATGTCGGCAGTTTCGCCCGTGTGGCATTTAATCATTTCTCTTTTTCCTTTAACCGAAAATATTTTCTGATTTCTAATTTTGAATGAAAGATAGCTTAGATTTTAAATTATTTAGTGAAAATCCTAAAACAAACCGGTAAACAAAAATAAAGGATTAAAAAACAAGTTTTGAATTCAGAATGCAGTTCTACTTGTGAAATATGTGGCATCTCTTTAATATTCGGCCTGGTGGCCCCTAGTTCGTAATTTTATTGCAATAGAAGTAAGCTACCGCTATGTGGCTACTGGTCACGTTTTTTTATATTACGAAATTTTGCATGCAATGGTTTTTATCTCAAATTCGTAAGAAGGAGGAATAGTAAAACCACTGTATGTTATCGCTGCATTTCATACTGTGATTTTCGTAACGTAACGTACCGGATATAAGCCTGTGGTCCCTGCTGCATGCTAGCTTGAAAATCTTAAATTAAAAAAATCCACAAATAAACATTGCTTTACATTGATAATTAAACCAATTCGTGCAAAAATATTCCATAACCATTCAAAAATATCAAAAATTAACAACATTAATATTTAATTTTTTTATTTCTGCACTCCCGGACAACAAAACAGATTATTGTATTTTACCACATGATAGTACTTTTATACTGATAATTAAATCTTTTGTGCAAAGTTAACCATTAATTAACATAACCATTAACCTAACTTCCATTATCATTCCAAAATATCAGAAATTCTCAGAAGTTCTCCCGAAGTGCAACATGTCGATTTTTTTATTTTTATGTAATAAAGCAGCTAACAACCACAAAGCCCTCCTTGTTGTATCAGACATCCGTGATGTATAACTGTCATAGGTGACCTGGCCGGGACTTTAAAATTGGCAAATCTACCGACTACCCTACCCTCCAGACTCCAGCCCGAAACATGACTGTTTGAAACGATGTCGTCAAGGCGGCAGGAAGTCATCCCTGAATCCCTGAATATAATCCCTGATTTAGCAGATAAGCCATCGCTTACCCTATAAGCGATGGCTTCTCTTTACCTGTTTAGTAACAGGAAAATAACAAAAGCATCATATTTCCTGGTAACTCGTTCAAGGAAACAGAAATCCCTTGGGAAACCAAGCTCCTTATGTCAAGGATATCTATTAATAGATTGAAACAAATTAAACTGGGTAATTTTCTTATTATTTATATCGCAACCTGATTTCTCCTGTGTTAGCCTTCGATTTTTTAGAGATATATATAGCAAAACTGGTTTCCTGCCAAGGAGATTGTAAAATATGAGTGTTGTTTATTTTTACTAAGACTGTGACCGTGATTAGGTGGTAGAGTTATGCGAAAACTCGTCCAATTTATGTAGCAAGCCTAACATTTGAATTCTACCACAATGTCAGTGCTTGGCGTTGTTGTTTGTTTATTTCAGTTTAAAAGACTATACCAAACAAAGGTTGGCAACACACCGTTACCGCCTTTGGTGTCTCTAGGCGGCGTGAATTTCTTACCATCAGAAAATCCGTTTGCTTGTTTGCCTTGCAATATCGTAACATGCTTCCTCAATTAACTTAAGAAACCAGCAGCTTCAGGTTAGTTCATTGTGCAAAACACCGTTAATCTTTGGTATATGTAGGTGACCTCTTTTTCAATCCGAATAACTGTGCAACTATTTTTCTTATTATAACTAAATATAATAAAAAAACAAATAAAGGTAAATTGTAATATGAAACAAACACCAGAAAAACCAAACAAATTGCAGACAGAACAGGAAAACAATACTTTCTTCCATACACACTGTTTGTAGCTGTTAAATGTAAAGCAATACGAAGCTCGCCAGATCGACGAACACAAATCTCCTAATATCTTAACAACAAACCTCCAATAGGCTTCTGTCTTAAAGTTTTAAAGCCTGTTTATGGCCGAGATAATGATTATTTTATTAACAAACTTGCAAGTATTTTGCATTAAATATACCGAATTTATAAAAGTTGGGAATTAAAAGTTTTTAACAATTTTAGAATACTTTAGACTATGTACAGTTTCTGAAAGCATTATGGACGTTCCGACGAATAGACGAAGACATTTGTAAATTAAAAAGATAATATATTACAGGAGTTTTGATAAGGTATCGATGGTATATAGAAATTCCTTAATCAAATCGAATAAGTTATTAAAAAGCAGTAGCAGCAGTTGTTGTAAACCTGTTACAGTATTAGAAAACTATATTTTTGAGGGTGTATCTTCTCCTTTACTGTTGTGTGTGTATGGCAGTGGTGCCCAACCGGTCGATCGCGAGAGGTTAAGCCAGTTAGTACCTACAAGATTTTATTTTTGAATTTCGAATTTTTTTTATCTGCATCGCCTCTGTGATTATGTTGCTCGGGATAGGATATGTGCTCGATTGGCGATAGGCTTGCCACCTATCACATTGTGGGACTTAGTATCTACGGATAATCGTGGGTGCCCCGGTTGTGCCTCTGCCTACCTCTTCGGGGATATGGGCTTGAAGAAACTATGTAAAACAGCTAATATTTACTTATGATTACAACACAAAAATAAATTATAATATAAAAACGTGTTATTATTACTAATAGATAAAATACATGAAAATAAAGCTGTCGATCTTAAACCCTAAACTTTTTCTCAAGTCGATCTTCACAGCATAAAGTATGGACACCACTGCTATATAGGTACCCTTCGGACTACAAAAATCAAGTGCCATTCCTTTTCGACTGTAATGCCAGTGGGCAATGCAGATGAAGGTATTTCAAATTTCATATTAGTATGGATTAAACTTATTAGATTTCTCTCCCTCTTTTCTCACATTTTTTCGCCTTTATGATTTATCGCGGGAATAAAACATGACCGAATGTAGTTTAAGTAACACTTCTTTATTTTAGTAAAATCTTTTTTTTGTGTTTTTTTACCCTCTACTTTTTCAACCATCTTTTTCTACACTTTTTTGTTAAAAACTCGATAATCATACATCAATTTACTAGACCGCTTCGTTGGTCGAGTGGTTAGCGTACTCGTCTAACTACAACGACCAACCGCGAGGCTCGGGTTCTATTCCCGACGGGGGCTGGCATTTATGTGATTAACATTTATATGTTTGCATTTCCGGGTCTGGGTGTTTACCAAATGTATTCTGGTATCTATTTAAGTATTTCTATGTATTAGTATCGTTGACTAACACCCATAACACATGCATATAATTTGCTTAATTTGGGGTTAGCTCCAATTTGTGTAACTTGTCTAGAGATATTTATTTATAATTTAAGCGATGTACAAGAAATACTATTTTTTTGGATCCTTCAACATATTTAAGAACACCGTTATCTTTTATCCGACATCTTACGTTTCAAACCACGGAAAATATAGTTTCTTCGATCTGACTTTAACCGAACCATAAAAACGACGTCTGTGTGTGTATTCTTTCGTCACGTGCAGAAAGTATACGAATTACCTACGATGTATTTTTGTTTTCACCTACGTAACCTACTTTCTTTTCAAATTACCTGTTGCTTCTTTCGGGCTTGCAAGTTATTTAGATCTCCCACAGGAATCCGCTGAGAGTGGGATAAAAAATGGCTGCGAGAGATCATACATTATTTGGGTGCCTTTTTCGTTACGAATTGTACACGTATTCATACCCAACATACATACAAACACTTCACATATAGCATACGATAAGTTTTATTAGTAAAATTGGTTAACCCTTAATTTGGCACCGATAAAAATATTCAAATTATATGAATTCGACAATTTTGTGGCTTCAAGGATATGTCAAAAAGTCCTGGATAAATTAAAAAAAAATCTACAACAGCCCACTGCTGGGAAAAGTGATGTCCGTCACAGCGGACCTTGCCAATTACTGTGAAATTAATGGTCAGATTTATATGTTCGCTGAGGCGGACACTGCTAAATTACGGAAAATAAAAACCATAATTATTTTTACATTTTTTTATAAGAGAAAAATACAGAAATTAATATTTTAGATCTAACAGATACCGAGGCACAGTTTATTTTGAATGAAAATATAAAAAAAAAATCTGGGGGCTTTTCCTGTCACGAAACATAACCTTGTGTTGCATTTTATACAATATACGACAGTTTTTTTTTGGCAGAACCTGCAGCGTCCTTTTTCCATGGTCGAAGGGAAATGTCCTATATCATCGTATTTTATCGGACTCAAAGGGCGGGGAACATGTGGTTTCTTAACTTTGACGGATTCAGTCCTTTTTCTTTTAGCAGACCTGTTTGCCTTGCACAATAAGTTATAAATATCAAATCTAAATGCTTTCAAAGGTTTTTTTAAATTTAACGTTGCCGGAATGCTTTTGGCGGTACAATAGCCAAGCATTATTTATACAAATGTCAATTATTTGCGCAAATATCACTAAATACCATCTCCTGCT
>NJDD01004939.1:32453-48591 GCA_002245505.1 Calephelis nemesis | reverse complement strand
CCCGAAAGTGGCGGGTATCCATGATGGATTTCCACACGATAAAAAAAACCCTGAAGATGTCAAATCGAAACCGGCTAATATTATATCATTGTTTTTAAAAAATGTATTAAGTGAAACAGTTTTAGCTTTTTTTCATATTAAGACAAAAAATAGCTCTGTTTTACTAAAATCAACCCCAAAAGACTACAATAAGGGATTAAAGTTTGTATGAAAATCTATTTTACGTTGATGAAGCCCCGAGCAAATAGATAATATTTAATAAAAAAACAATGCATCCGTTTTAATGTACGTATCATCGTGTCGTCCGGATGAGATTTGCCAAGGGACCACTTAGCAATTATTGCATTCCTTTATGAAAAATTATGATCAAATCGCGACCGGGTAATCAAAATGGAGTCGGTTTTATGGAGTTTTATTGCGCTTCAACTCTTTTAGTTTTTATATTACAATAATGTAGTAAACAAGCAGACATTTGCTGTAGAAAATTGATAGAAGAAGGCGTTACTTTGCGGAAATCCATACATAAATCCAAATAAAATTATTTAATTTGCAATATTCCACCAAAAAAGAATGTACACATATTATGGCATGACAAAACAGCCAAAATAGTGCGCTATGAATGAATTGGACTTACCGGAAGCCAAAACCTCCAAATATATCCAGCTCCACACAACACACACCACTAAACTGTTTTATTAGCTCCAAAAAACAATTCACACACTATTAAAAACTCAACGTACGTTTCGCTTCGTAACCGAAGCATCATCAGGTGAATTTGACTGCACTCCACGAATGTCAAGCAGATACTATTTTCTGTAGATATTACAGACTGCTTAAATACATTAAAAATTTTAATGGCATGTGTCTATACCGAGGCTGTTTTACGATAGTAATTATGCTTTGTCAGTATTTCGTATGTCATTCTTTCTGCATAAGCAAATCTCTGCTCAAATCCACATTAATTTAATAAACTTGGTCGTTAATAAACTTGAGAAACTCCAAAATCTCTGTATTCGGTTTATTTTCGGATTAAAAAAAATTGACCATGTTTCCAGTTATAGGTCTAAGCTCAAATGGCTTCCGATGAGACAACGTAGATTCACATTCAGATTCACAATTCAAAATTTCACATTCTTTGCTCGCTTTTCAAAATTCTTTTTAATCAGTTTTCTCCTAAATACCTTCGTAACTCATTTAAATTCTTACATTCTCCTGATTCGCCTTGTCGTTCAAATGTACGTACTATGTTGAGAAACCCTTTTAGTCATTCTGCTGCATATTCCCATTCATTCACAGTCCATGCTGTAAAGTTGTGGAACTCCTTACCTTATGTAATTCGTGGCTGTGAAACTCTTGATTCTTTCAAGAAACATCTAAAAGAGCATTTCTTTGCCATAGCTTAGACTCTCAATTTGTTCATATAATTTTACTTTAGGTTTATGTTTAGTTTAATTTTTATTTATTTGTTTTGTTATTTTTTTTTAATTGTATGTGTGTTAGTTCATTAAATAGTATATATTTAGTAGTTTATTTATCTGTACACCAAGTCTACTTATTTCATTTACTATTTTCCTTTCACGGGTTGGCTGGAAGAAATTTCTTTTCTTAGTTCGCCTTTTGTACTTTGTTTTTTTTACTTTTAAGTATTTTTTTGTAATATCAGTTGTGTACAATAAAGAATTAATATTAATTTACGTTTCATAAAATCAAAGGGCAGCACTACAAAATTCAGTGCCCTTACTATGAGTTTGATATGCGTTGAATTAACTATTCGAAACGTACACGACAACAGCGCCACCTTGTAAACGAAACTTAAGGCGAGTATGCCAAATAGTAGATGATAACTACATCATATTTTTTGTAAAACAAAATATAAAAGAAAGACTATAAAATGTGTTTTATAGATATTAGTTAAAACTAATTAAAGGGAAAATAAAAGTGATTTTAGGAACTGATTCCGAGAGTGTAAAACATGAAATTCTTGAATCCTCAGTAGCTCAATTGGTTAGAGCATTCGTCGGCTTGAGACGAAAGGTTACGGGTTCAAATCCTGTCTGGGGCGAAATTTTTTCTTTCTTTAAAATTTATAGAACATGAAATAAGCCTAATCTATCATTATTTGTAAACTTGACATTCATATCTGTCAATTTGGTCTTTGAGATTAAAAACTAGTATTTAGATTACGCTGAGTACATCTTTACATTTCTGGATTGAGATATAACATTTTGATTTATTACATTCGCTGTAACATATATCCGTGGAACCATTACTCTGTTTAATATAATATAGCCCAGCCACGTACACTCTGATGCTCAATTAGGGAACCAGGTGTTCGCTACATGAGATACAAGTTATATTCGGTGTATATTACTTGCATGATGTATTTCGACAATAATGGACAGAAATGAATGAATCTGCAAGTATATGCAGGGATGTTTTAAGTGACCGGCTAAATTTTAATACAAGCTAAGTATAAAATGTTAATGGGTTTTAAATATTTTAACTAAATTTTAATATTTGCTTATATAAAGACTAGTGGTCGCCCGTTGGTCGAAATTCGATTTTAATAAATTTTAATGTCTTGTTGATAAGAACGCCATCTTCATTTCTCAAGACCAACTATTTTGTTTCTAAACTTTCTAGTGCGCCATCTGTGATCTTTTATCGTTATCATCAATATATTTGTTTGTGTGTCTCAAATGTATGGAAGCGTGGATAATGTTTTATTTATTGGTTTAATGTACTTTTATAAGCATTATTATTGAAAAATATTAGCGTTCTGCACTTCTCTTACACATAAACTATAAGTGTGCCAAATTTTATGTTCCTGCGTCCGCGGAATTTTTTCCAAAGTTTAGGCATCAAGCATTAATAAATTAATTTCATTTAGAAACGTGCGCAAAAATACTTCGCACGTTGTCACGCTATGTACAGTAACATCAAGTCCAGATGTCACCAGCCTGCGCATGCAATTGCGATCGCCAGGAATCGGTTGAATGCTTTGATTATGTTGTATCCATGCATCTTGTATTTTGCATCGGATAAAAATTATTATTCGTATTTTTTTCATTTGTAATTATTTCATAGTTTTATTGATTATTTATTCTCAAAAAAATTCTTTGGCTGCTACTTTAAAGGTAGCCCTGTATCGCATAATAAAATGTTGATTACACTTTTTTAAACAGCATTTATAGATTTTTTACACACTTCACACATACATTTTTGTCGTTTTTACATCAAGCATATCGATTTTTCCTTTTACAGCATCAGCAAAAGCAAGGACTGTAAGTAAAGATAATTTATTTTTTACGAACAGTTCACTCTGGAGCTAAATTATTTAATGATTGTTTTAGTAAAATCTTCAAAAAACTCTGTTACCTACGTGTAACACTTAGTATTTCATCTTTACCCAATTTTCACTCTTTTTTTTCGATTTGTAATAAATGTAGTTTTCATCTAACAAAAGATTTAGTTTTTGCTGAAATACATTTAGAGCGAAACCTAATGACTCCGTTCCATTACCAGAAAGTCTTTTGAAAAAACTGAAAGTCTTGAACGTCTACTTTTCCTTCAAATGGGAACTGTGAGACTAATATTCATGGATCAACGTACCTTTGGCATATCTGGTAACAAAAGTATAATTTAATGTTAGAGTAACAACGTATTTCATGAAGATGAAAAAAATCAAATTTAACGCTACTGTCTTATTAATAAACATAGACTAAAGCACGCCAAGATTTAAGTCTAAACTTTGTATCACAGATAATAATACCAATTTGAACCTTGGATTACTTTAGTCTATGTTTTTCAATCATCAATAACGCGGTAAAACATTTGACAAAACAAAAATATATTAAGAATTGAAAGTTTCAAAGTATCTGGTAAGAAGTTTTTACTTTGGATTATAAAACTGAAAAATGTGATTTTTAACGTTGTACCGAAAATACAACAAAATGTGTTTTATATTTTGATTGGTTATCAGCTAGCAAAAGAACTAAAATATGATACTCGTTTACAAACTTTTTCAAATTATAAATCCAAATAAAAAAAATCCAAATAAAATTGTTTAATTTGCAAACTCCTGCCAAAAAAATGTAAAAGTATTATGGCGTAACAAGACAGAAAAAACAGTGCACTATAAATGAATTGGACTTACCGGAGGCACTGTTTTCCATGTTTCGTTAACGACTTCTTCTATCAACTTCCATATTATGTTCTGACATTAAACGATAGCAAAATCTGACTCATGTCTGACAACAAAACTGATAATTTACCGAAAACTTGAGTAGATTGTTTATAGAATTTTGTACTTTAATGAACAACACTTAAAAATAATAGATGGAAAATAAACCATTACAATTACAAATAATTTAAATTCAAAATAATACAATCCAATCAAAATAGCTAAACATCAAACAGATAATTAAATATCATTCAGTTATTGATTTTCAATAATTGAAGCACCATTGAGCAGATTTTAATAGGCTTACGAATCAACTGTTTTGGGGAATACGTAGGACGAGGACGCAAATGCTTAATTAAATTAATTTTAATATTGAAACTAATTTATTAATTTAATTTTTCTAGCCACAAATGTCTTTAGATGTGCCCAATCTTTAGTAAATACCGATCGCAAATCACTTGCCATTCAAATATTGTTTACCCCGTTCAAAGTTTGAAAGGCATAAACTCTATATGTAACCGAATGGTAAACCTCAAAGTTCGCTCAAACGTGAATTTGGACTGTGATGAAAATCTGTTTGGAAATCACGAACATTGCATCAGTAATTCAATATTGGAATCGTCAAAAGGTATCGTCGAGTTAACATTTCTACAGAAATATTACATTTTGTAGGGATGTAACAATCGCATCACTCGGTAGTGGATAATCTAGTTATTTTGACTTTTTTTAGTTAGTTTTAGCAAAGACGATATGTTTAACGTATAATAATAAAGACAATTTGATTTCTTATCTCTGATTTTAGGTAGACCAGCGAGTGAAAGAAACAGCTGGAAAAGTGACGTAGTTTAGGAAGACCAACTTGGCTGTTGTTGGTAATGATACATTTAACCTATGCTTGCCTTACCTAAGTGTTAATTATATTCCTATGCAAATAAAACTTATTAAAAAAACACACTATGTTTGGAGTATGTTATTATATTCCGCCATCATGAAAATGTTTGAAATATTTAAATCTAATTATTAAGTTACATATAGTTTAGTTGTGAAACGTATTTATTGATTTTAAATGAAATTGTAGGAAGAAGTCACAAAAAATATTTTTTTGGAAATAATTAGCTCTTCTTGTATTCGTAGTGGCAGTATCCATCTGGTGGCTCCAGCAGCAGTCTCCTACCATGACTGATTATACTTCCCATACTCTGCAATTTCTTGGTGAAAACTTCATCGTGTTTATCACTTACTGAACTCATATGATCCAAAATTAAATTTAATTTGGAGTGTAAGAAATATTTTAATGACCCATTGCATCATTAGCAGCTGCTAAGCATTCATCATCTGTTCTATTTATTTTTTGTTGGATATCCTGTAATTTGTGATTGCTAATGCATTTTTTTAGAAATCAATTTGATCAGTCAATAAAAATGCGAGATTATTAATAAACTTTCAAAATTGCCTTTTTTTCATTTTTCATAGTAAATTAGCAACAAAAATAGAAAAATATGTAACAAAAATTAGCACCAGCACGTGGCATTTTTGTTCTCGTCCATTGTACTATCTTCAATACGGGCATACACAAATATTTCAAATAGGGTAGGCATAGAAATTCTAGCTTAAAAACTTAACTAACTCTAAGAATTAATTTCGGTTTTGCTTCGTATCTTTAGTACGAAATGTCATTTGCTTAACATTTAATTACTAAAACTTTTTGTATGACAACTACAAATAATCCAAGTTAGTGATAGATCATTAAAAGATAAAATACTAGCACTGGAGTTTAACTAAACACATTTTTTTTTCAAATCAGATCCTACAATTCACCTTCAATTGTGATCAAAGTAATTATTTATTTAAAATAGATTAAATTCATAGAAATTGATTTGCGCTTAACAAAGACAAAACAAACAACTAACAAACCATATTTCTTATGAATCTTACAGCAGTAAATATTGCCAGCTCATTAAATTGTTGCTAATTCCAGTAAAAATGAGTAAATTGGAAACACTCTACTACGATTTGTAACAATATTTTAAACGATATGCACTGCTTGTTTTCAAATCACACCTTAAGCATTTTTTTGTCCATCCACTCACTCTTTTTTAAGATGTTGGAAGGCAAACAAGCAGACGGATTTCCTGATGGAAAAAAAAATTATACGATTGTCGAACTACTTACTACTGTGTTTTTACTATTACATTTTTTTCAGTTCGGTCGTGCAGCAAAACCCCTATCTCCTCCAAGTCTGCCGTAAGGAATTTCGTTCCAAAACCTATATTTTTAGCGCATATTTTAACAATGTCAAGTTAGTATAATTAATATTCTGATAATACACTGAATTGACTTTTGTAAATGAGTGTACACTTTCAACTATGTTATGGGAAAATCCAAATTGTAATAAGCCCTTGACTTGTACTAGATGTACTAGGTTATGGCGGCAGGGAAAGGAAATGCGGTGGTATTAATCCGGAGTAGCCGCTGCGTAACTCTACCGCCTATTCAGATGTCACGGTGCTAGAGGCGGTAACGCTGGGCTCTCCTTTTACAAGCTGCCTAACAGAAGAGCAGATCACATGATGCCAAGGAAAAGACAAAACAACTATTTTTTATTAGAAATCAAGCCTGTAATTATTGATATATTAATTTAAACATGTTGGATTCGTGACTTCTACACTTCATCATGTAGGTACTTAGTATGCATAAAAAATAATAATTACAACCCTACATAAAAGTAGGCGAATTTTTTTTATAAAAAAAATATAAACACGATGTTTAGTTGTGTCTATTTTCATTTTATTTTTTATGGTATTTTGTACTATTGTTATATTATTAGATATGGAAAATGTTTTTCTGGCATATTTCAGGTATAGCTTTCTACCTACGAAATAAAGTAAGATTTGACTTTGACTAAACAGCTTAGTCGGAAGTTCTACAAGTATATGAATTGCACTCATACCTTAAGACCTTGTTTAAGAATCCCCTCCCTGGATAGTAAATAGGTAAGCAATCGCAGAAGCACAAAGAGACTACTTCCACATAAAGCGAAGAATTAAAATATATTATTTCAAAAGGCTTATTCTAAAACGTTGCGCGATTCTAAACTACTAAAACTAAACAGTGAGATACAACTAACTGTTTTAAGTATCAATTGAAAAAGCATGCATCTAAACTGGGTTTAGTTTATTCACAGGAGTATCTCCACCGATACAGAAAACCAAAGTGAATCTTAATTTATAAAATCTACTAGCTGCCCGTTCCGGCTTTGCTCGGATGGTAATTTTTTTTTATCATATATTGAGATATAAGCTGTCCTATCTCTCAAGTTGGATCGAACTGCACATGGTGTGCGAATTTTATTATAATCGGTTAAGTGGTTTAGGGGTCCATTGAGGACAAACATTGTGACACGAGATTTATATATATTAAGAAGATCAGTGTCAGTTTGTATTAAGAAATTTCTTCATTATTTTAAAAACTTAAGCAGTAAAAACTTTCTTTACATAGCCTTATTGTAATTTGTACTAAAAGGGGCAGTACTTGAGTAATAAATATAATATTAAAACTGATTACCAGCCGTCAAGTGTAAGTACAATAAATTTTGAAAGCTATCCCCTTGTCGCTCTCTCTAAGAAGCACCTGAATTTAAAAGCTTAGGCTGATGTTATAATGATAGAAGCTAGCGGGCGCAGCAGCGGGTTGTTGCAAAAT
This sequence comes from Calephelis nemesis, assembly GCA_002245505.1. Lineage (NCBI taxonomy): Eukaryota > Metazoa > Arthropoda > Insecta > Lepidoptera > Riodinidae > Calephelis > Calephelis nemesis. The sequence goes on along the minus strand of NJDD01004939.1, from coordinate 40,706 downwards.
TAACACCATTTTTTTATCACCAATAGTCTACGCTTTAATCTTTAACATCCTTGTTGATCCAGTGGCTAGCGTACACTCGTAAGTACACAGACCGACCGCGAGGCTCGGGTTCAATTACCGACGGGGGCATGCATTTTTGTGATAAACAATTATATGTCTACATTTTCGGGTCTGGGTGTTTATTAAATTTATTCTGGTATCTATTTGACTATTTTATGTTTTAGAATCGTTTCCTCAGTTTGGCAACGCACATTACCATCTTTGGTATATCTAGGCGGCGTGTATTTCTTACCATTAGGATATCCGTCAGATTGTTTGTCTTCCATAATTATATATATATGGAAATGAGACATGAAAATTCAGAAGGACTTGTTTGCCTTTCAATATATAAATAAAACATTAAAAATATTACCCTATAAAACGTTCAAGTCATAGGCAATATGCTATAATTTTCCAGCATAAAATAGGGTATCGCTTTAATCGCGTACTTGTTTTAAATACAATAACTTCATGTACCCGCTCTTCTGAGTCCGCTCCTGCTTATTGTTGCAAGGAGACACTAGTCTTAAATTTTTATTAAAAATTTTAAATCATTGTATTTATAAAACAATTTAACAAGTAAATCCCATGACAGATATTCCAGATCTACTTCTCCTTCAGATAAAAATATTATTATTTTAAAACTTTAACAAATTCCTTGTTTATCTTAATCCAGTTTTAAAAACTACGCTAACTTTAACTTTATTTCATATAAAATAAAAATGAATTTGCTTTGATTATAAGTCGTATTGTTTTAGCAAATCTTTGTTATGTTTATTGTGATTTGTCTTGTCTTTGTCGAGTATATCAAGTTATGGCAGACGTCGCACTGAAAGTATAATCGGAATTAGAAATGGTTAAGGCTGTTTGCCCATTAAGCGCTTAAATCGTCAAACAAAAATTACAAATCCTCAGTTGGTCGAGAGGCTAGAGTACACGCCTAACTACACCGATCAACCGCGAGGTCTGGTTCTATTCCCGACGGGGGCAGGCATTTATGTGATGAACATTTAGATGTCTGCATTTCCGGGTCCGGGTGTCTATTAAATATATTCTGGTATCTATTTAAGTATTTCTATATATTAGAATCGTTGACTAACATCCATAACACAAGCACATAATTTGCTTACTTTGGGGTTAAATTAAATATCCTGGGACATTTGCTACTCATAATATTATTTTTTTGTTGCAATTATATTTACAGGTAAGTGAAATATGTAATTTACAAATTTTGTTGTTTGTTAATTACATTTTTTATGTGTAATGATAACAACAAAGTCCACAAAATCGTTTTTGTATGAAAAGTGTAGGTAATGAATGTGGAGGAAGCCAAGCGGTCTACAAGGATTGTGACATCTGGCAGTTAATACTCTAAGCCTACGTATATCCCGTAAGAGACTTGGCGTAAAGATATGTATGTATACATAAATAACTTTCCGAAATAAAAGTCAGGTAAAAGAGATCTGCTGTAATTATGTTAAATAAGGTTTTAAACTTAGGACCACTTTTTTAGAATCCAGTCAAGATGAATTATTTTTCTTATAAAAATTCTACATATATTTATTTCTTGTATTTTATGGAACGGCAAGCAAGATTCACGATTTAAGCAAGCGTAATAATTATACAGGAATGCAGTTAAGTGAAGGAGATTGCAATTTTTAATCGCTAAATGTGTAAAGAGCCTTATCATTGACAACGTGTCGAGGCGATAAGAGGATTTAATTAAATTCTCCTTACAACAGATAACATACAATATTTATTCAGCTTGTTTTGCTAAGGCTTTATTTAGTAAAAGGAAATAAGGTTATTAATCTTATTGCCTTCGCCCGCGACATTACTCATGTTATACTAGTTGTGGTACATTTAATTAATTTAATTAATTACTGCAAGGTAGAGATTTACGAACCAAGAATAACAAGAAAACATTTATTAACAGCCTAAATCAGCTGTTTAATAGTATTAGGCTTGTAACGCTCGACCAATGAGGTCCAAAAAATATCTTCACGCAATAGATGTTCATAGAAGGTTCGCGCCAAGTTTAAGCCTTAAGTGTCATTCATCATGTCTGTCTAATAAGATAGGAATATAAAATATCTCCTGGATAAGGACGGTTCACTTCATCCGGTAGCGAAAACAAACACAATCTATACAATATATAGTTAAACCGTAAAACTCTTAAATTTTGAGCAGAAAGAAAAGTAATTGGGACAAGATACTATAAAAATAATAATAAATTTACATCTTCTGTTCTCTTACACAGGAACACTTTAAGTGAACGGGATGAAAAGTATCTTATAACTCTTTTCGGATTCATTTCATCCGATAAAAAAATTAAAATATTTTCAAGATAGAGAGGAAGAAAAAGAAAAGTTACTAGAACGGCTAAAAAAGAGTAAACAACGTCGAACAGCGGTTTATGACAGCCTAATTTACATCTTCTGTCCGCTCACACAGGCACACTTAAAGTAAACGGGATTCAGAGTATCTTATAACTTGTTTCTATACTTCTTATCGTCGGTGCTTGGTGGAATTCCATTCTAAAAATGATTTGTTAACTACACTTGTACTTTCCACAATATATTTTCTATTATTATATTTTAACCAACCTTACTACACCGACTAACTGCGAGGCTCGGGTTCGAATCCTGACGGGCGCAGGCATTTGTGTGATAAACATTTAGATGTCTGCGTTTCCGGATCTGGGTGTTTATTAAATTTATTCTGGTATATATTTAAGTATTTCTATCTATTGGTTTTGTTGACTAACAACCATAACACAAGTATATAATTTGCTTACTTTGTGGTTAGATTCACTTTGTGTAACATGTCCAGAGATTTATTATTATTTATTATTATTATTATAATTATGTATTCGTTAACGTCCCTTTTTTTATCAAATGTATTCATAAAGAATATTATTAAAATATGGTTAGGTTTCGTATAAACATCTTGACATGAATGTTCATCAAAACCTCGCGTCAAATTTTTGTCCTGACGCAAAGAATACTGAGTGCCGACTGGTTTGAAAGTCATCCATCATGTCACTTGAATAACACAGAAATATAAATTACCTTCGGGATACGGACAGCTCTCTCCTAACATGTAACGAAAACAGATATTCGGTTTTATTATATTACCAGAGTCATTTTCTTAGCTACCTTTTTTTGTACAAACTATTCTTTTTATGATACTAGAAGGCAAACAAGCCCACGTATTTCCTGATGTTAAAAAATTCACGCCGTCTAGAAACAACAAAGATGTTAATGGTGACCTGATCGAATATTCGTAAGACGGCGCAGGACACTTTCGCGAATGTTCGTGTTGTCATGTTTGTGTACGATAGCGCAATAAATGAATATTGTATTCTACCACATAAGTGACAGTAGGTACTTTTATAATGATAATTAAAGCAATTCGTGCAAAATTATTCCCTAACAATTCCAAAATATCAAAAATGCACAACGTTAATATTTAAGTTTTTACTTCTGCCGGCACTCTCAGGGTGCGACCTGTCGTTTTTTCTGTTGTGTTGGTTATTGTTAAGTAAGGGTTCTTGTAGGAAAAGAAAAAACGGGAAAATTGTAAGTGTTTGTTAAAAAAACATGCTTTCATTCATATAAAATATTATTCGCTGTTTATGTCAAGCGCTTCTGAGAAGCAACGACAGTTAATATGAGACCACCTAGGAATATCTATCTAACTAAAAAAGAACCATCAAAATGAATTTTGTCCTAGTACCTAATCACGAAATAAACAAAAAATATATAGTCGAATTGAAAACCTCTGTTTTTAGATCAATAGTAAAATCATTTTCTGTCTTATAAGTTAGTGTGACCAAAGGTAAATTTCATGTTCCTATTATTTTTTTTATGTTATAGGAAGGCAAACAAGCAGGCGGATTTCCTGATAGTAAGAAATTCACGCTGCCTGGAGACACCAAAGATGTTAATGATGCGTTGCCAACCTGAGGTCAGGATGTTAGGCCTCGAGCAAAAGTAAGTTTACCGGCTACCTTACCCTCCGGACCGGAACACGTCATGACGTTATGGCGGCAGGAATAGGTAAGGCGGTGGTACCAATCCGGGCGAGTCGCTGCGAAACTCTACCACCTAGTCAGATGTCACGGTGTTAGCGACGATAAGCCTTTGCTCGCCTTTTGCGAGCTGCCTGGCAAAAAAGGCAGATGGTCTATTCTGCAAAGGAGCCCGGACCAACACGGGGAAAAGACATCCTAGACATTCCCCAAGCCTTTAGTAATTATGTGAAAATACTTGGGTTGTAGGTACAACCAAACTAAAATTAGGCATAATACCAACATAATAAATTTAATAAGACAAACAAATATACTTAATAAAAATTAACAGCTACGAAAAGTACCTAAATACAACTGTTATTAATATTTAACACAACTTTTAAAGTTAAGTAATTGTAATACATCGCATTTGACACTTCAACGAAATACGGCACTGTGTTGTTGTTCAATGATATTATTTCACTATTTAAAGATAATATTGCAGATTTTCTCAACTTTTCCATTTAAACAAAAAAACAGTAGCAGTCGTGGGACTGCCGATAGAAGTGAAAACGGAACTGTTAAGTTGAGAGTAATTAAAACTATATGCAAAAATTATATGAAATTTTTTATGTTTTATTTATTAGTTACATATGATGGGTTAAACAAATCATGAACAAAATATAAATACAAAGTGGTTGAAAAAATAATTAGTATACAATTATCTTGTCAGTCAGATATCTTGTCATTTGATTTCGTTGAAGGGTGGACAAAATTGGACGGGATATGCTGGATTTTGGAATAATATAGGACTGTAATAACATGTTTTATTATGGAGATGGCCAATGACTCCTATGAAGAAACGAATAGTTTTCCAGAACATTTTGTTATGATATTGGAAGCAAAAAAGATTTTCTGATGGTGAGAGTTTCACGCCGCCTAGAGACACCAAAGGTGGCAATGGTGAGATTCCAACCTGAGGCTGGCATGTTAAGCCCTGAGCAAAAGTAAGTTTACCGGCTACCTACTTTATTCTACGAACCGGAACAATTCAACAGCAAGAGCTAACGCAGAAATGGGTAAGGCGGTGGTACCAATCCGGGTAAGTCGCTGCGAAACTCACCTCCTAGTAAGTTGTCACGGTGCTAGTGACGGTAAGCCTATAGTCGCTTTTTACGCGCTGTCTAACAGAAAGGTAGATGCTCTATTCTACAAAGGAACTCGAACCAACACGGGGGAAAATATTACAGAAATTACATCATTTTATATTTAGCTTAGTAACGTAATGTAGATGCATTAAAAACATTAGTTTTGAAATGCAGTGTATCAGTTCAAACGTTTTGTGTCTATGTTGCATCAACTTTATTTACTTTAATAAATTTAATGTTATTGTAGTACAATACGAGTATTTTATCGTAGAAATATAAATACTCTTTAGCAAGAGGTTATAGATGTCCGACACCGTATTCAGAAACACCTCAGATAAAGGGGATACTTTATCTGAGAGAAACACCGATGTTGACAACGGATGACAATTGTTTAATCCACTTTTAGCACAAGAAATACGCATACAGCCACATTTCTACCAAAACTTACCAAGTTAAACAGTATTTAACTAAGCATTGTCAAAATGAACTTTATGAATAACAAATTTTTAAACGATTCTTAAGGCTTAATCAAGTGATTAGTTAAGCAATGCTTAGGAGGTTACTTAACTATTTTTTATGAATAAGGCAGTTAGTGTATACGTGTACACAGGCTACTGCGCGTGCGCTAGTCTGGCTCTCCATAGCTATAGATATACTATTATCATTAGCATATCGGTGACGCGAACCGAGGATTTTACCCTCTACCAAAACGCTCAACGCGCCTAAAAAGTTTTCACTTCAATATGTACATGATATTTATGGTGCTAATGTCAAAGTAATGCAATTTCTTGTTTTGTTTGGACAAGTAGGTATTTACAGAGTTTTTTGTTAAGTGTGATTAATTTTTCGTATTAGAGTCGTTGACTAACATTCATAACACAAGCTATTTTTTTTGTTTTATTATGTCTTTGGAAATATTTTTAATCATTGACTTCGTATAAATATTTTTAATTGTTAAACTCGTATTAAATTTTCTGTAATCGTTATTCAAATAAACAAAATTATAAATGTATAAGTAAAAATATTATATTATTATTCGTTTTCATCTATTACATTATAAGTTGGTTAATTTTGATATGAGTTATTTATTATTTACTTGCAGTATTGTTGTAGAATTTGCATACCAGTTGCACTGGTGAAGTAGGTGAAAATGTAAAATAAATAAGACCTTTCATGTACACCACTTCAATGCAAATAAAGACATTTATTTATTTACTTATTATTATTATTATTTACTTATGTTGGGGTTGAATCAATTAATGTAACTTGTTTAGGGATTTATTATAATTAAATTTGTGATGGGAATATTACAGTACATATTACTACTACATATTAGTTTAAACATCTACATATTAGTTTAAAGATAAGAATAGCACATAGACTACACTTAATACAGATAAGGTACAATTTTGCTCACGCACAAAGTCGTGGGTCCAAGCTAGAAGGTAATTTATGAGATTAGAATTCCGTTTACATAAAGAATTCTCTCGGCGTCGCCATCTTCACCACTTTAACAGAAATTCGTTTAATTCTTAATTCGTATTATAAAACTTCCACCTTGCGATTTCACAGAATTCACAGAACCAAAGATTTTTCCAAGAACTTTCCTTTTATAGAGAGACGCTGTTCATCTTTTGCGTTTAGAAACTGAATAAATAAAACTGCGGTACAAAGACATCAACAAAGTAACGACAAAGTGAGAACATTCTATGCATACTTTATGACGGTTTTACCTGTTTAAAAGAGAGTTTATGAAGCAAGATTATTGAGAGTTGGTGAATTATTGTTTTCCTATTTGATTATTTTGCTGAGGCAACTGAGGCAATGCTCTTAATTACATCTTTCATTTTGCTTAAAAAAAAGATTAGGTTTAAACTTTTTTTTACCTGTTGGTATTTAGAGCACCACCCTACCTGATACCGCTAAGTGCGTCAATGACTGCTGTTGACGCATTCCGTGCGGTTCCGAGAGTAGGGTTATCTCTAGAGTTATACACGTAGCCTAAGATCCTATCCACAAGAAAGCTAAGCACCCGTAGCCTCTGTGGTTTCTATAGGCGACGGTTTTCTCTTCCCAGGCGGAAAGCCACCTGTTTGTTTCCTTTCAACTTAAAAAAATGTCACATGTTCTGAAACCGTATTTGTAATAAATATTAGCATTTCTTTTTTTGTTCCTAATTACATACTCCGACGAACTTCGTTCTCCACACTAGTTCAGTTTAGTATGGAAAAAATAATGTCGTTTTTCTTAGTTTCCTCGCAGTCGAATGGGATGAAAAGTCCCATTCGACTATGTCCATTTCCCGGTTCTAAGCCACCTTCTTATCCATTTTCAGCCAAATCAGCCGTCCTTCAGTTAGGAATACTGTAACTAAAACGTCTTTGTTTTATATACATATTATAGAGATGTTATAATATGATTTATTTATATCCACCGTCTATGGATATTTTGTATTAAGTTCTTAAATTCTTAAAATACTGGCCAGTTTTAATTTTTTTTGAAAAAAAACTATTTTGTAAACATTTTGGACTACTTTTAATTTGAATTTAAAAAAAAAAATACTCGGCATAATAGTTCGTTTACATTCCAATGTTACAATGGGATGATTTTTTGAATTCAAATTTAAGTTTTGTAACAAGTTTTCGATTAGTTGCAAGTTAAACCTATCGTGTACATCATGCAGCGGTGCCATTTCACGAGAGAAGAAATGTTAAATGCAGTAGGCATGCTTCAAACTGAGGTTACTCAGCGAAGTATTGCTAGGGAGATTAGAACAACAAAAAAAGATATGTCTAGATAATGGCCACGCTACTGTGCTACTGGTGACGATGGTTGCATGAACATGACATATCGGTTTTAGGCTGATCCGTTCAATCACCTGACCTAAACTCCATAGTCTACGCGTAGGACATACTCCAAAGAACGACGTTGAGGGAATCCTGCAAACATTGCGATAGAAAAGCACTTTTTTTGCATCTTAGACGGACCTGGGACAGCATACCGCAGCAAAGTCTTGGAAAACTTAATGCAAAGTATGAAAAATCTTTGCAGGAT
>NJDD01004939.1:18219-32088 GCA_002245505.1 Calephelis nemesis | reverse complement strand
AAGACATTAAGTACCACAATGTGATAGATGGCAAGCCTGTCGCCAGACGGGCACATATCCAATCCCGGGTATCGTTATTTTTATTATTATTACAAAATTTTAATTATTAAAAAACTGAAAATTTTTTTACTACCCGATCCGGGGATCGAGCCCAGGACCTCATGAAGTCAAATTTAACATCTGGACTGCTAGAGCACAAAGGCGATATACCCAGTCAAGCCGAAAGGGAGGAGTTAGATGACAAAGACGTCTAATGACATTATTATAATTTATTCAGTCATATTAAAATGGCTGTTTTCTCATTTTACTGTCATACATTTATTTTAATAAACACCCACATTTGGATACTAAATGTGTCCACCGAATAATTTTAGACGCATGAGCATTCTAGACCTGGTGTAAAATATTTAAATACAAGATCATTAACATTTTTGTCCTCTTATATATACTTTACTAGCGGCCCACCCCTGCTTCGCACCGGTATAAAATATACATATAGACCTTCCTCTTCAATCACTTTATCTATGAAGAAATCTGTATCAAAATTCGCTGCGAAGTTTTAAAGATTTAAGCATACACAGGGACACAGGGACAGCGACTTTGTTTTATACTATGTAGGGAAGTACAACAGCTATATTATGATTATGTATATTTTGATCACATTTTATTTATAGCACAAATAATCTTAGACATTTGTTACATTTACAACGAACTATGTTAGTCGTCCAGATTTGGTAAAAAATCTGTGGATTTTTACTTCTCTGACCTTCTCTGACCTGAAATTTTGTTTGTGACAGCACTATTACCTTTAGAGAATCCCACATAAATCGTAGTGACATAACAAACAATCCCAGTCTTTTATTTCATTTTCCTCGTATTAAAACGTCCAAATATTATAAAAGATCGGTGTCTTCTTCTTTGATATTATATCAAATTGTATGGGACATCCTTATTACTGCTGGGACTATTTCGACTATTATAGTCTTTATTATTTCGCCTACGTAAGTAGCAGTGTTTCTACGTTTTACGTGTTATAGTATTTTGGTGTTTAATGATTATAAAATATTGTTTATTTAATATAATTCTGCTTGCGAAACTTTCACTTGTTTTTTTCATATTGTATGTAAGTGGGTACTGTAAAAATCCAAACTTTGTCGTTGTTTTTAATGTCTAATAGTTTTGACTAATTAGAATATAATACTAGCCGAATTTGTATGGATTTTTCCATATTCCCTGCAATTATCAATTTTCAATTTTTTATAAGAACATTCTTCCGACAATACCTAAAACAACAAAAAAATTAGGATGTTTGGTCCATAATTTCAGGCACGGCGCGATGACCACGCGAAATGGGGATTGATTATTATATGCCCACCGGGCACATTTCCAATCCTGGGCAACGTTATTTTATTAGAAAATTGAAAATACATATTTTTTAGTATTTTGTTGCCCGGCCAGGCAGTAAAAGACAACATCAATTACTATTTTTGATTAAATTAAACTTTGATTTACTGAAAGCAGGTTTTTTTTCAATTTTTGCATTTTGCAAATAAACTAAACTAAACTGTTATTTGGTTTAACGTTTTCTTGTTTTGTTTGTTTTACTGGTGTTATTAAAGTTTTGTTGTTATTTTAATAAAAAATGAACATGGTTGTGATTTTATAGCAAAGTCACAATAAAAAAAAAGACAAAATCTTTAATATCAAAAAAATTTTATATTAAAGATTTTGTAGCATATGGTCATAATCGAATGCTGCATTAACAAAAACATTCCTATTAAACCTGAAAATGATTCTACTCGTACTTTGAGCTTGACACTGAGTGCTAGATGATCTCCGTTGCGTCTGTGTAAATATCTCCAAATCCCTCAAAGACACTTAACGGTCAGCCTATTCCGCAAGTCTGTTGAGTCTGAGTATGGAGTGACCATTGTTGAATGCTAGCAAGTGATCAGAATCCACAAAAACACTATCCTTGCCAACATTTTTTTGGAGTTTCCCTCGATTTCCCCAGGATTTTATCATCACATCCTGACCTGGTGACCATGGGACCACCTCTGAAATATACCCTTTCAAACAAAAAAACTATTTTCCATAAGAATATTCATCACCTCCTTTTACCCGTTCTCCCTCATTTTTAAGTGATAAAAAGTAGCCTATGTTCTTTCGTTCATCATAAAGTGTCTAAATACAAAGTTTCACTGTTACAGCTTTAAAAATGACGAATTTCCATATGAACATTCATCCCCTCTTTTTACCCGTTCTCCAATATTTTTTGCAATAAAAAGTAGCCTATGTTGTTTCTTAGGGTCTATTCTATCTTTGTACCAAATTTCATCAAAATCAGTTCACTGGTTTAGGCGTGAAAGCGTAACAGATAGACAGACAGATAAACAGACAGACTTTCGCATTTATAATATTAGTAGGGATTTTTATTTTTTAAACAATTTTGCTACTAAGTGTATTTTCGTTAATGATAAACTGATGTACGTGGTTCATTGTTATGGACTTATGGTAAAAACTACTGTTAAATATTTTTCAAACGCAAATTTTGTTACCCCCGCTAACCCTCATAGGGGTTGATTTTCAAAAAACGCTTTAGATATGTATCTCATGATTTGTATTGCAGAACATTATTTTAGTGTCACGCAAAATATGTCTATAGAATTAAATTTCCCATTAGCCTTTCCCTTAGCTACCCCCTTTAACCCCAAATGTATTTCGAAAAGCTCTGAAATACGTGTTTCATCATTTATACTCAAAAGCATTAATTCAAAGTTTCATGCAAAAATGTGCAATTAAAATATTTTTATCATACAAACTTTGCCACCCCTTACAAACTATCTACATACCAAATTTCAGCAAAATCGGTTGGGTGGTTTAGGCGTGAAAAGGTAACAGACAATCAGACAGACAGACAAAAAGACATAGTTACTTTCGCATTTATAATATTAGTGTGGATTTTGAAAAGCAACATTGTCTTTTTGTCGCCGGACCCAGGAATTAAACCCGGTACCTCAAGTCCTCCACTTGACCACAGAGAACCTAGAAAATATATTAAGTGTCTGAGCTTTAGGTCTCAACTCCTGTTAAAGATAAAGGCTGTTTTTCAATCTGTTAAGTAAAGTTCTTCTGTAACGTCCAATAAATCAAAAAAAAATAAATACATAAAAGATCTGCTCGTTTCAAGTCCTCGGATATATCTGAAATGTGGTATGTGATAGCCCTATTACGTCTAGAGTTATTCCGACTAAATCTTGTGATATGTCTTTTCTTTTAAATGACATTTCACTTCACGAGTCTGTGCCCCGAGGGGCCTAGCATCGATCCTTTGCGTTATCGATTCGAAATCTAGCTCTCGACAATCGAATACAGATAGTACCTTATAAGTTATTGTCATCTCATAGAAATTGTTTAAGTCGGCTTTAACAAATTTCGCATTGCACTTTAGAATATGCAGATAACTTAGTATCTTCTTAAGTATCTTCACTTCGTATCCCTCATAACCCGGTACTCCATGAAATCAGATCCTACTAGACCACAGAGGCGATTATGGTATATTCTACTCTAGCACGTATATAACGAAAGCGAGCAGTATACACAAGAAATATCCATAATCATATCTAAAGGAACGAAACAAAACTATTCAAATATACGGAGTTTGTATTTGTTGTAAACTAAACTTGGTACACAGTTTAGTATAGACGTCTTAAAGTTTTTTTTTGTCAAATTCAATCAACTTGCATCAAGCTATTGCCCGATTCAACACAATCGGGCTACAGTTACTCAAAATTAGTAATAGGTTGCTCTAATTAGTCATTTCAGAGTCTTAAGTAAAATGGAAGCATCCTTATCTAAACTCATCAAGTAAAATTTGGCGGCTTTGAGATAATACACATTACATTTTTTTTCTTGAATACTTTTACCTTCGCATTTTAATTGAACAAAATCATACAAAATCCCACGAAAATTTCCTAATTGTACTCGATGTACGAAATATAATAGCTACGAGAAAAATGCGCCCATCTTTTCTCTCAATCCCCTTAAACTCCGCAGTAACGGTAAACCCTCGTTTCAACTTGTCGACTCGACTTTTCGATCCGAAAACGCGAAAAATTCAAGTTAGTTATGTTGTATTCACAAAGACACTTACGAATCACTTCGACGTTTCCTTGGCTTTGTTTCAAGTAACTTAACAGAATAATTCAGTCTCCTAAAGTAGGTACATAAAAGACTATCTATTGTTGTCGTCTTTTGTACCTTTCTATTTATTTATTTAACGATTTATTAAATGTATACGTTATATATACCTACTTACTTGGATCAAAACATCTCAATTCAAACCAAATGTCGAAAGAAGTTAAGAGTCCATGTATGCTAAAATACGTCAGCAATATAATGTTTTTTTTTAGAATTTAGAATAGAATAAGATAAATATTAGCGTTCTACACTTTTCCTACACTTGAACTATAAATGTACCTAAGCTCCTGCGTCAGCGCAATTTTCGTAAAAAGGGGTCCAAAGTTTTGGCATCACGTATTAATATATAAATGTAGCATGTGCGATGTGCTTGTTGTATGTTAACAAGCAGACGGATTTCCTGATGGTAAGAAATGCCGTCGCCTATAGACACCAAATGTGGTACCTAATGGTGCGTTATCAACCTGAGGCTGGGATGGTCAGCTTCCTGCGTAAGTAAGTAAACCTGCTACCCTACCTTCCAACCGAAACACGACAATGGCACCACCGCCTTACCTATTCCTTCCGCGAAATGACAATGCAACGAGCACATCGGTAAGGTACCTAAGGAATAGGTAAGGCGGTGGTGCCTGTATGTCCGGGCGAGTCGTTGCAGGACTCTACTACCTAGTAAGTAGTAGATATATTAAATGATTAAAAAATAAGAGCATACCAACAGATAATACAGAAAAGCGAAATTATATTTTACATTATCTCTTAAATATAAAACTGAATCCACATTTACATTGGTCATCGCATCCCTAAATGGTTGAACTAATTTTACTAATTCTTTTTTTGTTGTGTTATAGTTATTTGGTTGCGCACAAAGGCAAAGTCTGGACAAAAAGTAGATAAGCAAAGGTTAACTAACACAGTTGTTCAGCTTATATGTTTACAAAACATCGCCTCTGTGGTCTAGCGGTTCAGTGGTTGGACTTGACTGCATGAGGTCCACGGTTCGAATCCCGGGTCGGGCAACGACAAGAAAATTGGGTTTTTTCCAATTTTCTAATAAAAAATGTAGCTCGGGATAGGATATGTGCCCGATTGGCGATAGGCTTGCCACCTATCACATTGTGGGACTTAGTATCTTCGGCTAATCGTGGGTGCCCTGGTTGTGCCTCTGCCTATCTATTCGGGGATATGGACGTGAAGATATTTTTTTTCTTTTTTTTATGTTTACAAAACATACAAAAAAACACACAAACGGTAACTAAATAAACAGTAAAATTCAAATAAGATTAATTAAGAAACGGAAGGACAGAATGACGTACTCGTATCCTAATGTAATAATATTTATATGATTTTCAGGCGTAAATCCAATGTATACATAATAACAAAGGAATAAAATAAAAAACATTTGTATCTTTTCATGTAAAAATGCTGGATATATTAATTTCTCACATATGTGCAGATGTGGAAATCCTCAACAATATGACTTGTTTTCGAAAAGGCAAAGCACATGTGCCTTCATATAAGACGACTTCTTTATTCTCGACTTCAATTGGTTTTCAGAACACAATCTGATAACACTGAAAGCAATATTAAAGATTCTTCTTATGCTATAAGATAGTGAACAATCATACGGCTCTTTTGATGTTAAGGAACACGCTTTGTCTATGGAAACCATTAAATCTTTGTAATATTTTAAGCCATATAACAAGTTCATTTTTTACCCTACACTCTGTCTATGGTGGTAGATCTTCGCAGCAACTCGTCCAGATTGGTATTACCGCCTTACCTATTCCTGCGGCAATAACGTCAGTGCTTGCCGTTGACGAGTTCCGGTTCGGATGGTAAGGTAGCCGGTAAACTTACTTTTGCTCTAGGCCTAACATCCCGGCTTCATGTTGACAACGCACTATTACCACTGGTGTCTCTAGGCGATGAGAATTTCTTTCCATCAGGAAATCTGTCTGCTTGTTTGCCTTCCAATATCATAAAAAAAATGTGTCAGGAATAGTGTAAATCCGGGTGAGCAGCTGTACTGTATTATTTAGCAGTTTTACTAGGTAACTGCGTATTTTCTACTCAATTTATTAAAACAGCCAAAAAACTAATGTTGGTTTTCGAACAAAAAAAAAGCATCCAAAGCGGTCCATTCCTTTGTAAGTTACGCGTATGATATTGCAGACAGATATACACATAGACACGGCCAACTTGTAACTACCCTGTTTGTCCGTTGGGGGCTAAAAACAAAAGTACTCGTAATATCGTGTATTTAATAAAATGAATGCCAACAAAATCCGTGCATAATGAAATTTCGTATTCTGTGGTTTTTGTACAAAAAATATGCCTCAGATCCCATGTTTGTTATTTGCTCTTTGTTATGGAGGAAATGAAAAGTATATATTAACGCCTGGAAGCTACGCAAAAATAATTGTATATTTACCGAGGTCTAAAAAGAGTATATTTTGACAGAAACAGAAACATGTTTTTCTTTTTTTGATTATATAAATATAGATTTCTACGCCCGTTTCGGTACCATGTTCATTTAGTTCATTGTGACGGAAAACAAAAGAAATTCAAAAAAATCTTAACCCTGTATGACTTCAAACGCCTGCCATCCAATTTAAAAGATACGTGCTTCTTCAGGCGTTTTGTATTTTACCAATCAAAAGAAAAATGTTACGCAAATTTGAGATAAGCTTAAAGTATATGCTACGTAAAAACATTTTTTAAACGAGTCCTAAAACGAGGAAGTCTTTTCTTTGTCTACACATTTTTTGTTGTTTAATGTTTAAACAAACCTGAACAAATTATGAAACTGGAAGTAACAAATTACATATAAATAAGCTCATTGTGTTAGTCGACGATACTAAATACACATGACATAGCTATGCTTAGACAGATAGTGGAATAAACTCAATAAACACCAGTAACTATTACGTCATACTAAAATCTTACGTCAAAATAAATCACCGTTAACGCAAAGAAAATGCATCTATCAATTTCCCCTTTTTCCCCTTTTCTGTGGTTATCCCTCATTAAAAATAATTGGCTCTGCAAATGATTGAATTGTTTCACATTCATTTGCGTATGCTACGAATCGCCAGAATTGTTACTAACGCTTCACCTACCTCAACGGTATAAGTACTCGTTACTCTCGTGTTCTTATTGAATAGTAAAGTAATCCTTGGACTTACTTACCCGTGTTGGTCCGGGCTCCTTTGTAGAATAGACCATCTGACTTCCTGCCAAGCAGCTCGTAAAAGGCGAGCATAGGCTCACCGTCACTAACACCGTGACATCTTACTAGGTGGTAGAGTCTCGCAGCGACTCGCCCGGATTGGTACCACCGCCTTACCTATTCCTGCCGCCATAACGTCCAATACTTGCCGTTGACGTGTTCTGGTTCGGAGGGTGAGGTAGCCGGTGAATTTACTTTTGCTCGAGGCCTAGTATCCCGGCTTCAGGTTATCAACGCCCCATTACCACCTTTTGTGTCTCTAGGCGCCGTGAATTTCTTACCATCAGGAAATCCGTCTGTTTGTTTGCCTTCCAATATTATAAAAAAAAAACTTACACAAGAGGCTAGACATCCAAACCACAGATTCGCATTTTTAGGTGTATCTATAGCAAGGGTGGGCAAATTCTTTTGACCGCGGGCCGGTAAATTAAAAAAAAATTAGTGGCGGGCCAGTAACTTAAAATTAATCTAGAGGCGGGCCGGTTAATTAAAACACCTAAAAGTAGCAGTTAATATTACGATTATAAAACGTTAAATAAAGGTAACATAAGGCATTTTTTTAAATTGTACAATCCTTTATTTAAAAAATCTATTTATGAAGTCTTAACATATGAAATACGCAATACGAGTATACATGTTTGAAGCATTGATTCAGTAACTTAATTGTTCAAATTTCAATGGTCTTTTAACATTTGGACCATTAATTTTTTTAAGTAGATTCATATTTTTTCTAAAAAAAACCCTCTCCGGGCCGGATTAAAACCTCTCACGGGCCAGATCCGGCCCGCGGGCCGTAATTTGCCCACCCCTGATCTATAGTAACCTTGCCAAGTAGATCTGTATGATTGTTTGTTAATTTATAGTTATTTGTAAATCCTTTAAAAGAGTAGCAGAATCATAATGTCATGTTATATACAAGGAATGCATGAAATTGGAGCAACCCTTTAATTAAGGTGATAGGTCATATTACTGGTGTGTAATTACAAAGAGAATGTCCAAAAATGTTCTTTTGCTACAAGTACTAAAGAGTCTCCGAAACCGGCGTGTTTGTATGAAAAGGGTAATGTATGTGGAGGAAACCAGGCAAGTCTGGCAGAATGTGAGGTTTGGAACTCCATACCCTCTGCCTACCCCGTAAGATAAGTATGTATATATGTATGTACTTAAAATTTTCTGTATATTTTTTATCATTTCGCTATACAGCAGCTGGAACGTAAAAGTAAAAGATTTAATTTGTAACATTTTTTTTTTTTATTTTGTTGTTTATTCATCAAGTTATCAAAAAAATTGAAAACCATTCCCAACATTGATACAATTTTACGTGAAGGAATCCGATCATGAGCCCTCTTTTTTTTAAATTCATTACAGTGATAATCAGAACAAGTTTTTTTTTATTTTAATCTGCTTTTTATTTTAATTAATGTTCTGTTTTCAAAAATAAATGTGAACAATGTTGTTGAAACACCTATTTTCTTCCTAAAACACCTTGCTAACCTTTGAACTTATCCAACAACATGTTAAGACTAATTAAGCCTTCGAACGAAGGTCTAACTCAGGTGCTCTCCACGTTTTCACCTGTCAACTACACGCTTTTGTTTATACGCTTGATTTCTGGCTTTCACAATAAAATTAAACAATATAAGGCTTGGAACTCACGGCGCGGTTTTTTGAAAGATTGTAGAATTATACGCAAAAAGTAAGAACGCAATTCACGTCACGTTTTACACCCGCAACGCCCGCGGTTGTTTGCGGTTCCCGCGGCAGCGGTCGTCCAACGGAAGAATCGTTCAAGTTTTCCGCCGATAATTTCAACCGTGACGACTTTGTGACCGCACAAATTACCAGTCTCGTGAAATTTGAAATCAAACCGCAGTTCCACAAACGTGACAAGCACGGGTCTCAACCGCTCAATGAGTTCTTAACCTAATTGTACATTAAACATCAAACATGCAGACGAATAGCTTAAGGTTTCGACATACCAGTAAAATCTAAGTTACTTGTAGACGATGGTTGCCTCTTAGTATCAGTTGAGCCACCAGCTTTATTGCTATTACATAAAAAAATTTAAGTCACCGTTTTACTATCGCCATTTTCTTTCGATGGTATTAACAGGAAAAGACGAAACTTATCTAGTACTATCATATTAGTTTTTAAATAACATTTCTATAAACTTTTAATCTATTCCTCAAAAACGTTGATAAAATCGTCACAGGTTGACATATCCATATCAATATGTCTAAAATTTTTCATCCCCATTTTTTTTCCTTTGAGAAAAGATAGCATACACCTAAAAAAATTAATGCTTTTCGAAATTATCACCGTAATCACCTTTGTCGTCTAGTGGTCTGGCGTCAGACTATACTTGATATATGCCCGGTTGGCGATAGGCTTGCCACCTGTCACATTTAACTTTGGCTTTCGCAGGCGCTCTGGTTGTGCTTCTGCCTATTTCTTCGGGATATGGGCGTGAAGATACTTTTTTACCACCATTAAGAGACTTAAAAACAAGATATACAACTATGCTACGCAACAAGCTACGCCAGTGACGCTACAGCTACGAAAGGAAATACATAAGCTACGAAAATCTATAAAGTAAAAAATAAAGTAAATAAATACTACCCAGTAAAGTAAAAAAATACAAAATATACAGCTTTTATCTTTCTTTCAAAAGAAATATACTTAACCTTTATGTACTCTTTTCAAATATCAGAGTTCACGCTGAGATATAGTCGGGAATAAGCTTGGTTATATTTTTTGCTCATTAATTAGTATTTTTACCTGTGTGCGTTGTTTTGTGAAAAACTTTGTAGATACAGGTAAAAACTATCGTTATTAACATCTAACGCAATAGAAAAGACACTACAAATCAGAAGCTATGTTGGTTCAAATGAAAACCATAAATCTTCTAATCCTATTTTGATTGGACTTTGTTTATTAGAAGGAAAATAGGAGTCCAATTTAAAGAAAGAGTTATGTCGATTGATAATAGTCAGACAGCAGATAGCTCGGATATCTACAGTTAAGAAAAGATAAGTATGATGGTATAAACATAGGCAAAGGCATCGACGTAGTCTGGTTTTGAATAAATTCAGTTAAAAAACTTTTTATATTTAACTCTGAGTTTCAGAGATATTTCTTATTCAAATGTACATTTCGTATGGTATCCTAGGACCACTTAGTATAAATGAATTTTAACATTTTTTGGCTGCGTTATTTCCTGATAATCCTTTTTAAATTTGATCCAGATTCGACAATCCACTTGTCGGATTTTGTTTGTTTATGACTTTTTCTCTTACAAGATAGCTTACAAATAGGCAACTTTCCTAATAACCTGGTAAGAGTTAACCGTAACCGTCATGTTAGCTGATGTTGCTCAGTCAGTCAATCAGTCAGTCAGTCAGTCAATCAGTTAACAATATGAAAACTATACCGTGGTGTTGCTTGTGCGTCGCTATCTCACGGCCCAGACCTTAGGTCATAATTATGAAAAAAAGTTAAAGTCGATTGCATACAGATATTTTAATCTCTATGAGTTTTCTATCTAATCCCACTATCAGAGAGGCTAAGGTTTTTCCGTCTACTTCTTACAATCTTATCTTTTCAAGATTATTAGTTTATAGATAACGTACGATTATTTAAGATTTGTATGGCATAATCACATCAATAAATAGAATCACAGACATAAATAAAAGAAATAAGAAGAAATTCCACCAAGTGCCGACGAAAGCAAGTATGGAACTTGCTATCGTCGGCACTTGGTGGAATTCCATTGTAAACAAACTTTTTCGTAGCAAAACACTTGTACTCCTCCACTATATACTTTGTTCAACACTTTACGCTACTTTTCAGACAACTGGATGTTAACATCCAACTAAATAAGTACTGAACGTCAAACCAAAAAAGTCTTTTTATCTTTAGTTTCAAGGCCCTGATGATGCTGTAAAAAGTGAAACTGGTTGGCTGAAGAGTAGCGTAAAGTATTGAATGAAGTGTGTACTGGATAAGTACAAGTGTTTTACTACGAAAAAGTGTGTATACATAAATAAATACTGCTTATGATTTATTTTTTATATGGTTAAAGTATAATACAAATCAAAGTCACGGATTTCCTAATGTTGAAAATATCAACTTTTAACATTTTGAACTGAAAAACTAGAGTAAAATGTTTATTATAATATTAAAAATTGAAATTTGAATTAGCAAAATAATAGGTTTTAATCTCTGTTAAAAAAGTACACAAATCACTAAAAATAAATACTGCTTATAATTTATTCTTTATATGGTTAAAGTATAATACAAATCAAAGTCACGGATTTCCTAATGTTGAAAATATCAACTTTTAACATTAATATTAAAAATTGTAATTTGAATTAGCAAAATAATAGGTTTTAATCTCTGTTAAAAAAGTACACAAAATTACTAAAAATTTGTATTAAATTACTGATGTCATTAAAAAATGAAATTTATGTTTAGAATAAAACAGTGAGTTTTTTGATAAAACATTTTGTTTTCTAAAACATAACATAGATTTTTATGGAGAAATCAAAATATCAAATGCGAAGCCAATATCTTTAAATTTATATTCAGTATTTATTTACATTTTAAAAACTTCAGAAGACGATGCTCTTGTAAATACTAAAACAATTGGTAATCAAATATTGCTTTGTTAATATTTTATTAAACATTTTATACACAATTAATCAGAATTTTCAAATTATTATTTAGTTTTAAGAACAATTTCGAGGCATACCTATTCAAATTTCTACAGAATAGATTTTGTCATTTTAAAAATATACTCCATTATCACATTAAACACATAAAAAACATTCTTAATTTAATTTAATGATTTCGTTTGTATATAACAAACGAAATCATTAAATTTCAAGCATATCAAAATCCGAACAAAGCTTTTAAAACCTCAAGTTGCTTTACATGCGAATGCACTTTTAAAGGCTTAAATCTACTAAAAAATAAGCTTTTTTGACATGAAAATTTTAAGAATACTTACTATTTATTTTCAGTAATAAGAACAAGTCCAAAACACTTACAAGCCGTCACTTTTAGTAGATTTAGTCACTGAACACGACGATTTTCGTATATTACGACCGAAAACACGTGTCTCTTGTATGGAGAGCGACTGAGACTGGCTGAATGTATGAATTACTCGTTTCAGCGCAGGTTTAGTAGCGTTGCAATGCACATGGTTTTATTGCAGTGTGTCCTAATTATACGAAATCTAGCGACATTTGCCAGCTTCGCACGGGCAATTACACGGTCAAATATTTTGGTCGCCCCGTATCCGTCCATTAGGTTTTCATTCATATAGACCGCAATAACCTATCAGCAGTTAGAGATAGGCTTCTAGAGATTTAGAGATCTAATTTATTACGAGTTTTAAAGCGACTTAAATCTCAAATTAACATAAGTGTAGTGATATTTTAATTATGAAAATGATTATCTTAAATTTGCATTTCAACAATGACGGATGTGCGGTCTTTGTTATAATGTAACACCATAATGTCATCATCAGCCGAGTACGTCCATTGCTGAACGGGGCCTCCCCCAAAGACCGCCACAAGTCACGGTCACCAGCTGCTTGTATCCAGCGACTCCCCGCGACTTTGACCTGATCATCAGTAAATTTAAACCATTGGTCGCGGTCAAGAGCGGATTGGATCTGAATAATAATAAAATATCAGGGAATATACTAATTAACTTTCTCGTTATCGGCGTGTTGGTCGATGTGTTAGCGTACATGTATAACCGACAGCGAGACTTCCATTCCCGTTGTGGGTAGATATTTGTGTGATGAACATTTGAAATTATGAAAATAATAATTTTGTTTTTCTGGGTCTGGGTGTTTATTTAATTTATTCGTATTTAGTAATGTTGACTAGCACATATAACATAAGCATATAATTTGCTTATTTATTTTAAACAAGACCAGTTGTCGCAAAATGTTGTCGCCTAGATACGAACACAATGTTAGAAAAGACGAAACGGCTGAACCGATTTGGCTGAAAATTTATGGGAACCAGGACACGGACAAAATATCATCATTATCTTGTTCGACCAATAAAAAAATTAGAAAATAAAACTATTTTCCTATACAAACTGAATGGGTGGAATGAAGCTCGCTTGTACAGGTAGGTAGTAGTTTTATATTATACCAAACTGGCGGTCCGGTACGTGCTTCGCTACGTATATGACCGCATGAATGACATAACACAACAAAACAAAAAAGAAAAAAACAACTGAAGAAAGTTTCAATATGTATGACATCATAATCCTCATCTGAAAAAAGTTTCAATTTGACTGAAAAATACCCATTAACAAAATGATTCGCCATTTTTATTGAATTCAACAAAACTGATATAAGAAGAACCGCTCGACCATAGTCCAAACAAAGCCTAAACATTTGGTTTAGATAGGTGAGCCCG